>JAJHJA010000512.1:0-263945 GCA_021202915.1 Heliconius himera | reverse complement strand
TCCCTCTGCCTACCCTGCTGCGTGCGGGATACAGCGTGAAGCTAATTACAAATAAAAACTGTCATCAACCTCTTCATACATCCAGCTTTTTACATGACCTGAAGCTAATTTATTTATTTATTTATAATAATTCATTCCCTCGCGTAGGAATCGAACCCACAACCGTCGCGTTACAGTCACATCCTTGTACCCATGTGCCACGATAGCCTCAAATGTTAATTATGTTGTTAAATAAAAAAATACGTAACACCATTTTCAAGTTAAAAAATATTCCTAAAAATAGATTGAAAATAACGTGTAAAACATGTATATATCACAAAGTTAATAGCCACTCAGAAAGTTTCATAATTATTATAGTTCCAGCTCGGAGCACAGCATCGCCGAACGAAGAGCGGGGCATAACTCCCGATATCATGAATTGCTCGAGATGGCTCGCATTGTAAGGAGACATTTAGAGCGAACTTTACCTCTTACCTAAATTAATCGCTTCGCCCAATTAGATTCTAGATGCCAGCTGGATTTTGAATTAAAATTAAAATTTCTCTATGTTTTACATAATTTTTCTGAAACGCGAATGTAATGTAATAAATATGAAAATCTCAAATACTTATCATAAAAACATATAAAAATTTGAACGTAGCGACATTTACAAAATTAAACTTATAATAGAATAGAATTTTATCCAATTTTTTTTACTATTGCGTTTCTACCCTTGGAATAAGAAGATGAGAAAAGAGATAATTCGCTAATTATTCCTTCTTTCGCAAATGGAGAAGTGTGAAACGTTGAAATGAACAACAAAAGCTCTAATTAAAAGCTTTCTCACGTCCTCATAGATTGCCCTTACGAGTCCCGGTTAACAAGTTTATTGGAGGGAAGTCTCATCCATGTTCTATTAGATTACTCGGACAGTAGGTCTAAAGTGGCGCGTTCTCAACAGCTAACTAATATTATTGACGTCAAAACCGATATTCACGTTAGTCCAATGTTGTCGTATGGACTTGTCGATGACTAATTTATATACAAAGTGACAGTAAATAGGTAACTACGTAGGCGGTATTATTTATTATTTTATTTACAAAGCCAATAAAGAGTTACTTTAAGACATTCTACCACAGGAAAATAAAAAAATATAAACAGTATATTTTTTTTACAAAGTTATAAGTTAAGGGTAGGGGAGAAAGGGGTAGCTTAGAACAGGGGCCTTTCAAAATATGTGTTAACAGAGCTATTTTAAAAATAAATTTTGGTACATTTTTTTTGAGCAGTGGCAGCACTAATCTGCACACGTGTCACTTGTCACCGCTGATATATGAGAGCCAGTTGTTGAGTTACGAAGAGTTTGATTTTGAGTAAAATTTTATACATTTTTAAATCAACGGGTAAGGATCGCAGGGATCCAATTCAAGGTATATGGTTTTATTTTTTTCCATTTTTAGCTAGAATGTTTCATATATCATGCAATAAACTAGAGATTACTACAATTTTTAAACTTTTACTTGAAAAAAAAAAGTTTGGAAATTTTGAAATACCACTAAGGCAGCTTTGAACAAAATAAAGGGGGCAGTTTTGAATATTATTATATGTAAAAAAATACCGCGAAAGTGGCGCAGCGGCACGAAGTGTGACTGTAAAATCGACTGGTTGTGGGTTCAATCCCCACTCAAGAAGATGAAATATTTACTTAAATTTATATTTCCATTTCTTCGTTCTGGTGTCGAGGCTGAGCGCGGCGTTGAGTTCTGCCACTCAACACGCAATGCCTCCAGAATTCGGCAGAAAGTTGGGAACGGAGTTTCTTAACACTAGGTTCCCTCTGCCTACCGTGCTGTGTGCGGGATAAAACGTGAAGCTGATTTTTATTTCTTACGTAGACTACTTCCCCCAATTTCAGTTGCTGGTTACGTCACGTATTACATCCATGTTTTGCTTTAAATTTAATTTTTCTAAGTTCAAATTAGGGTAGTAAGCTGTTTATTTAAAAAATATTTTGTTTTGTTTTCATAATATTAGATTTATTCTATGATTGATCCCATAATGTTAATTACTTCTACGAAGCCAAAGCTACTTTTTTGTTTTTTTAAGTTTTTTAAAGTCTATTAATAATATTAAAGTTATTTAACACTAGTACTAGTACAATTGCAATATTAAACTAAGTATATTATTTTTTTAAGTTAACATGGTACTGATATTTGATCTCCATCGTTTCTAATATTAAGTTTATTGATAAAATTATTTAAAAACCTTTTAATTTCATTGAATTCGATGATAGTTCAAAACTGCCCCATTTGTGTTCAAAGCTACCCCGGAAGAGGGGCAGCTTTGAACATTTGACTACTGCTACTAAAGTTGATATTGCACCTTTAACTTATATATTTTTCTACATATGATGCTACGATTTTGTGGCACAATAGTTGGTCTAAGCATTGTGAAATAGTAAAGAAGTTAAAAACTGTAGAACTTTTAGATATGACACAAAGTTTAAAAATCGTTCGAATGTGCCCCCCTCTCCCCTATTATGTAGGTATATTGTAGTTTATAATAATATTTTTTAAGCAAACACAAAATTTCATTCAATATTTTTATAAATAAATAATGTGTTTTTTACTTTAATAATAAATTATAAACGAGATATACAGCATGTAATTATTTTTTTCTCACTTAAAGAAAAATCACGTTAAGATTTATAGATAACAGACGCAACAGCGAGCTTTCTCTAACCACACTAAGAAGACGAAAATAAACAAATGAACATGTCTCAAAGTGAAAATAGGACCATTATGTATGTATACAGGTTCTACATGAATATATCTTTACAAAAACATTATTGTAACTTAAAATTAAAAAAAAAATGTAACTTATTTAGGATATATTCTAAAGTAAGTAATCAGAAGCAAAAATTTAATAAAAAAAGTTAATATTGAGAGATATATACTTTTCAGCATTTAAATACTATTAAACATTTTATAACAATACAAAGAGATAATTTATATTTAGCTATTTTGAAATTTATAAGATATATTTATATAATTGCGAGCAAAGAATTAAACATTTAGGATTATCATAAAGTTGCTCTCAGGACTTGTATGATTTTATTTGCCACATTAGAATGCGAAAATTATAAAAGAAATTTTATTTAAAGAAAATAAATAAATAACTCAGATGGAGTTATTTATTTATTTTCTTTAAATAAAATTTCTGCCGTATAAGCTCTTTGCGCATAAATCTCAGAAACATCCCATTAGACGTTATGCGTACAAGTCAATGTGAATCAAGTGTGTCAAATGTACGTGTTTACCTCCCCGCTAAGCTTATTTTAACTAAAATAATGTCAGATTGTGCTTATGTTTCTAAATTATTAAACAATAAATAACATTTTTGTATAAAAAATAATATTAACATTAATATCATAAAATGTATGAAAGATTCAAGAAAATATCAACGTTTACCGAGTTTTTGAATGGAAATGCCATAGACAACCTATTTTAAGTTTACTATTAACCCGCATAGCAGAGTAGGCAGAAAAAAACTAGTGTCAAGTCACTCTGACTCTGGCTGACTAAGCGTTACATTTTATCTTAACTATGAAAATAAAATACTACATTCCGATTAAAAATCGAACTATCCAAATCATCCTGGTTACCACCACTCACCCACTGCGCCACTGCATGCAAGGATGATAGATGAAATGACTCTTAACAAACAATAAAATTGCATACAGTCTGTTAGTAAGCTCATATGTGGAAATAACCGAAAAAAAATCTATAATCTTCTTCTTTCCTTTTACTTTTCAGAATTTGAATGGTACAAGAAGGCAAAAAGTAAAAACCGTTCAAGTGCGAGTCGGACTCGTTCACCGAGTCGAGATCAATTACAAAAAAAAATTTGTAATGTTTTTTTTTATAAAAGACCTGTAACCGTGTGCGGGATACAGCGTGAAGCTGATTTAATTACATTTTCATTTTATTTTTTAATATTTTTCCGTCTATTTGTAATATAAGCTCTGGTGTCTCATGTTTTTTTTTTTAAATTGGAAGCGTATTTATTTTTTGCCAATTTGCCTGATATATTTCGATGTTCTAAATAAATAACACACTTTTTAGAAGACACCAATTCTGTTCATAATACCTACAAACTAATTAGCTTTAGGTGTTAAGTGTCATTAAAACGAAGAACAATTCAAACATACCATATAATATATTATAGATCGATGGTTCAGGTCGCATTAGGTGTCATCCACACCAGGTGTAATAATTCTCTACTTTGTGCAGCCCATTCTAATACGGAACCCAATTGATTTATTGCTTTTGTTGACAATAAATAAGTTTATGTGATAATTGCCATTTACTTCAGACATTGCTAGTGGCGCAGTGAAACGAGTCTGATTGTAAAAACTTAGGTTGGGGGTTTTCCACTCGAAATAATTCTAAATTCGATAGACAAAATGCAACATTTAATTCCTGAATGGCGGAACTCGACGCAAAATTTCTTCAAAAAGACAAGAAATTCTTTTCAGGAAATGTAAGATTATAAATAAGAATATTTTTCATTCCTAAGTGTGAAATATCACTAAAAATCGTATTCCTTTTTACTTCAGATACAAAAAATATTATACTTTTAGACGTCTTTCGTCTTTATAGGCGTCAATACTCAAATAAGTAATATCGTACAAATATTATGACGGCTCTTACAAATACGTACATAATATGTAGTTATATAAAACAGATTTTCAAATCCCTCAGTATAACTTGAATAGACTAAAACATCATCTATATTATACATACATTTGTTTACTAATATAATATTTTTTAATAAAATGAATCGGTATAAAAAGAAAGTAAGCTTTGAGAATATGACCTTTGAATTATATTTAAAGTTCAGCTATTTCCTTGAGAGATGAGGAGGCACTAATGGTACTACGAAACCAATTATCACAGTAATATACTCAGTGTGGTCGATGACCACCATAGAGCAACGTGACCATTGATTCGAAGGAGAGGAGTGCTATTATTAAACACAGGATGACCTTTGGATGGGCTCTTCTAGTCCTTTAAATACTGGAACATCCATTTGACATCATTGGTAAGGACACCTAGCCCTCTTGAACGCAAGGTTTCAATAAGTACTCAGTTTACTGAGAGACAGATCAATCTTTAATAATAAATTTAAAACCGTAAATGAGTGTAAAATCATATTGTTTTTGATTTTGCCTGATTTTTTCCAAAAGTGCTCATCCTATTGCTATGATATTTATTTGGGACCAATTTGAATTTGTACTAGTTTTTTCAAAGGTTTATAAGAAAATAAATATTTATGATCATAATAGAACCTCTTCCTCTATACAAGTTTGTTAAGATTTTGGCGTTTACATAATTGCATAGTTAGACCTGTATACAAAGTAATAACCGCATAACTTACAAAGTGACCTGGTTTACCCTTGTGCTGCCTTGTTAAACTAGTTACGTAATCATCTTGTCTAAATTTTATGGTTAACGAATATAGAATTATTTAAAGAAAATAAATTATGTACTTTTTTTCAGCTTTATGCTGTATCCCGCATATAGCAGGGTAGACAGAGGGAACCTAATGTTAAGACACTTAGTTCACCACTTTCCGCTAATTTTTCGAGGCTTCTAAATAACATAGGTTCATTTAGTATATTAATATAATTTCAGTAAATAATTCTATACTCCTTGATACTTCCTAAATAATTTCTAGAAAGTGACTAGAATTAAAATAGGCTCATTTTTCACCAATTGTCAGGTAACGGAAAAGAGACATATTAAAAAATCTAATCAAAGCGTCCATAAAGATTAACAAAAATATTTTTTACATTTTAAAATGTTAATCCCCACTTAGGAAAGAAAAATACTTATTTAGAAAACGTATAAACAAAAATATTTATTATTAATATACTTTTATTAGTTTGAGTTATATCTATATAATATCATATATAATAAAACCTAAGAAAGAATATAAATTACACGCACTTCTAATTGTTGTATCATCATGAAACTTTGCAATTATAGTATTAGATGATATTACATTTTTATGGTACCATCGTGCTGGTTTTATTAAGGAATTAGAAGATAACTGAACCTTGGACTACCTACTAATAAACATATCGAGTTGGTGCTCATTAGGTTCGTCTTATTAGTGTTCTGTTGATAAAAGCGCGTTTTTATTTTTTGAAACTATATTATTTTATATAAAGTTATAGCTATATATACTTATTTCCGTATATATTATCAGGTAAACAATTAGCTTTTATCAATGATGTTCTCACATTTCCTGATATGTGAAAGAGAAGTGTGTTAATGGAACGTTTGTTTGGCGTGAAACGGCACGCTTTATCGAGTTCGTATCGACAGGTGAACCAGTTAAAAACGATTCGATTACAGCGAACCATTTTCAGTTAAAAGTTTTAAAGCACGTAATGTTTTGTAGAGATTTGGAATACTGACCACGTATTAATCGAAAAAAGGGATGGTAAACAGTTGTTACACGTCTTTTCATATAATACTGTATTCAAAAAAGAAAAGGTCATTCATTAATTAAATCAATAAGTAAATAGTAATATAAAAATGGTTGAAAAGTAGTTTATGAATAGAATATATGAAAATAATTTAGAACTTAGCTTTAATAACTAAACAAATGTTATTCATCCTAGGTCCTAAGAAGAGCGGTCGTTAATATTTTTTTTAATTTATCCTACTTAACTTTTAATTTATTTTTGATTGACTTATTCGGCTATATACTTGCTGAAGGGAAGACCATATTCCAGATATCTGCCAAATAAATTATTTTAGAAGTCATCGTGGCGCAGTGCGATGACTGAATATAATGATTGTGGTCCATCTTCACTTGTGCGACTGAATAATTTTCTGTCCCCGCTATGATAAAACAAAATGTGGCGTTGAATTGCGCCACTTAACGCAGAATGTCTCAACATAAGACAGCATAGTGAGAATGGAGAGTCTTAACAATAATTATGCTCTCCCTGTCTACTCTTTATACATGTGTTTGTTAGAGAGGTCAACTATTGCATTACACTATATTATATTTTATTCGCCTTTAGATGTGTGTTATTGTATTCGCCCGCAAACAGCGACTTTACTTGGGTTACCCTATATATTTAGCATTATAACTGAAAATATATGTCTATGTGAAACTACTCTAAAAATAAAATCAATTTCCTGAAAGAAAATAAATAGAAATTAGAACATAGCTAACAATATTACTCTGATTTAATACACTGCACGACTCTAGGTACCACATCGTATGACTTTGCGGTGCACCGGTCGATTGCGAAAAGGTGCGCTATAGCAACCGTAGTCAAACATTCCACCTGAAATTTAGGTCACCGTCCCTCTGATGAATGCTTAAAAAATTCCATCTTTGACCGACGGCCATTTTAATTATTATCGAAATAATTCATAAATAATAAACACAAATTATACCGTAACTTAATCACGATTGTCTCTTGAAAAGTAAAGATAAAAAAAGATAATGATCTATCTATTATGTCCTTAAGCTTCCGCTTGCAATTAAGTTACTGAATTTAATGCAACTCTTAATTCACTATCGTTTGTCCGATAAAAGTATGAAATTAAATTACTATTTTATATTTTAACTTATATACTTATTGAGGACCAATATTTTGTGTGACGAGCTGTGGGATATAAGAGTTCGGGTTGGACGTAATTTTGTTTATATTTCAAGCTTCTCTTGCGTACATTAGGTGAGTCATAGCGGCCTTAGTGTTAGGACAACGTTATATGTTGTGTCGTATAATCAAATCGCGCTTTGCCAGAAAGAAGAAACGAAAATAGTTCAATTATAATAATTTTGTCGTTGCTTTAAGCCCGATTTCCACCGCGAAAGATAAGTGAACAGGAAGTGCTTAGACTCCTTTTGAATAAAATAAGTTTATATTTTCACCAAGAAAGAATAATGTATCAAGACATCTCTGGACAGTTCTAGAGAAGACAGTACTAGAGTTAGTTTAAATCACCGCTTTCCCCTCGCTCCGTCCTTTTCGCTCGACTATTTTTTGGTGAAAATACAAGCATTGTCGTTTGCACTTGCTAGTTCACGTTCACGGTGGACTCCGGTCGTTACAATGGCCTCTACCATTCAGCATTCTCAAGAATTGAATGAAAAGTGAGAAACGGAGTGTCCTAACACTAGCCTGCACTGTCTGCCCAGCTATGCATGAAAAATTGTAAGCTCATTCTGTTAAGTATGAACATTTCGCTTAGAATCACACACAAACCAATAGCCTGAATGGCTTATTTATTTAAACATCTGTTTTAACATTCATGGTTTATATTTGAGGTACGTTTTTATAATGCAGTAGTTTATTTCATTTCTACACAATTTTATCTATCTTTTGTAAATTTAATTATCTATAATTGAACTTTTACTTTGATAAATTTTATACTTTCATAATATGTTTGTACGCTAACGAAGTAGTGGATAAATATTCTCTGCAATGTGGAGTGTACTTAAAGCAAATAGGTAGCGCTTATTTCAATATTATGAATATTGTTCGAGGAAATTTTTTGTTTGTTAAATATAATCAATGTAATTAAGTGTGTAACTTACTGGAAATAGAAATTCTTAAAGTCAACAATTTGTTCGATATTAACTTAGTTATTATATTCGAAAAAAAGCTATTACAAAAAGATTAAATAGCGATTCTCTTTCAACAAACATCGGAACTATCTATAGGCAATACCGACACTACACTACTGTGTGTACACACGAACGCTATGGATTTGATTTCCGCTCGGGGAATGTTTGCTTTTAAATTTATATTTATATTTTCGATCGAAAGAGCTTCACGCTGTATCCCGCACACAACGGGGTAGGCAGAGGGAACCTAGTGGTAATACACCCCGTTCCCCACTTTCTGTCGAATTCTGGAGGCATTGCGTGTTGAGTGGCGGCGCTGGCGCTGGCGCTTAGCCTCGACACTAGAGCGAAGAAATGGAAATATAAATTTAAGTAAATATTTCATCTCCTCGAGTGGGGATTAGGATATAACCAGTCGGTTTTCAGTCACACTTCGTGCTGCTGTGCCACGACTGGCCTCAAATCCATACGAACGAAATTACCGACATTAGTCATATACAAACAAACACAAGTCTATAAATCTTTAAATACTATTGGTTTCTATGAACGATGTATAAGAACAAAATTATTTATTTTTCCCACACAAATAGCAGTAAAAAGCAATTGTCTTTGTGGTTGGCGCTCGGTATTTATTGCCGCGCCACTATACTCCGCACACATTCCTTTTTCAGACTTTTTCCAATGGACAGTGGAATGTCAAAATTAAATTTTTCTGTTTATATATTAACGCAATATATTTGGGACAGTAAATACTATCGTTTATATAGTGTGGCCATGCCAACTTATTCCAGTTTTTTTTACTGTACATTACGCCACACTTACAACATTTGAAAAAAGACAATAATTAATTATATTTATTTCCATATTATATTTATTAAATTGTAAAAAGCACAACATATTTCCTCTAAAATTTATAAAAGTCTACTTTCTTATTGAAATGTTGCTATATTACTCATTCCCTTTACTATTTTTCAATGAAAAATATATTTTGTTCTGTTTCACGTAGACAGACGTCTGACTGAAACCGTCAAAGTGACGAGGGTGCAAAAGAGATTCAGAGTCAAATTACCGTATCGTTTGTAGATAAAACACTTTCCTTTCCTAAGGCTGATCGAGTTTCTGATATTGACGTTGAACTTATTAGTCAAAATAGGTACCGTTATGTTATATTAAAGCATTTTTTTACATTAATATATTATTTATTGTGGCACAGTGTGATAGCCTACTGTAAGCTCGATACATGGGTTCGAGTTTGATCC
The DNA here is from genome assembly GCA_021202915.1 of Heliconius himera. NCBI lineage: Eukaryota > Metazoa > Arthropoda > Insecta > Lepidoptera > Nymphalidae > Heliconius > Heliconius himera. The sequence continues at coordinate 254,049 of JAJHJA010000512.1, read as the reverse complement.
CACGGTATTTAAGCTATTTAAGCTACCTTTCCCCGGTCTAGTAATATAAAGAACGGCGTTGAGGCCTGCGACTCAATATATAATGTCTGGAATCCGGGCGGAAAGGAGAGAACTGTGTATTCTGACACTAGTTTCACTGTTTTCCTACCTCGCTATACGGTAGTTGATCTGAAAAATATACGTGACAATATTCTGTATGCGTATTCTACCGACCGTACAATAAAAAATATTATTAAATAAAATTTAAAATTTCAAACGCTTTAAAACAAAGATAAAGCATACATAAATATTTTCATTTGACTTTTACATTCATGAAAAAGTCAAGTGTATCTTTGACTTCACCTAGATCCTTCTTTTTATTTATTTTTTTATCTAGAAGTAGAATAATATTTAAATAGATAATTTTTCTTTTGTCCGTGAATATTTTTAGTTTATTTCCCTATAGTTACTAACGTTAATATTATTTTAAATTCGTTATAAAAAACATATTTTATAATAATTAAGCCGGTGCAAATAATATCATAACTTACATGGCTCATTTTATTCCAAAACTATCAACGACAACTTGTTGGAAGAATTCCAAATGACGGCTATTGAGTGCACAATAGTCACGATTACTGGATAAATTAAGCATGCTTTCCACGCTCAATAAAATTCAGAACACGTTTCGTATCGGAAACTTCCGAAAGAGAAGTTATATTCCCGTTTATTTCTAAAAATATACCAAAGTATCAAATAATATAATATTTGAATAATAAAGTAGCCACAAAAATAGGTGGTCAGGAAGAACGTAGTCTAAATTAGAAATTGTTTATTTTCACGATTTCCAGCCACCACCTCTTTATGGATTCGATCCATTCTCTACTGCATTTATATTTTTAATTTTTTTTTTCATCATATTCACGTCACACTGTCAGGTACGGCTATCGTACGAGTGCTATATTGTTTACATATAAATATACACTAACTTTCTGTCTTACCATCAATGCAAATAAAAATTTATAAAATCTTGCAACGATTGAGGAATCTCATTTCTGGCGAAAAGTTTTAACAATATTTTTCGTTGTAACTGTTACAGCACAAGTAGTATACCTACTTAGGCCATCTATGGTCTTCATCATCAGTTACACACCATCAAATTACGATTTCCGAAAGCAAACACACGAGTCTATACAAAAAAATACTCAAATACTTGTAAGTGTGCCTATAAAATTTAAAAAGTTCCCTCCAGGATCCCATCATTAGATCTTGACATGGTTACCGTGAGGCCAACCACCAACTGTTAGATATACCCTTTTAAACAAAAAAAGAATTATCCAAATCGGTTCAGGCGTCTTCGAATAATCGCTGAACTTACATTAAAAAAAAAGATTCCGACGAATTGATACATGAACTGATACATGTACTCGCATTAGATACATGAAGACAACCTGTATAAGTATAAAATTTAAATGTTTAGCCAAAAGACAGGAAATTTGAAGCTCTCACACCATACGAGTACCTCCTGTTTTCTCTCTCAACAAGAAGCAGCGCAATATCCGTACAAAAATTTAAAACTTAGGAAATATTGCAACTTTTCTTTACTTAGATTCAATATATTTGATAAATAACCTTAGATCATAATATTAGTTATCCAAAAATAATTAAAAAAATATGAACACAATTCAATAAAAACAACTGTAAAATAGAAATACATAAATACGAGAAAAATATGTTCTTAGTAAAATAAAGTAAAGAATGCACTTGAGATAGGTAACTCAAAGTTCGCGAATACATTTTTTAGGATTCCGTAATCAACAAGGAACCCTTATAGTTTCACCATGTCTGGCTGTCCGTCCGTCCATCCGCGTTTTAACTCAAAAACTATTGGTACTACAAATTTGTAATTTGGCTTGAGTATACCGGATGTAAGCGACTGCGCTCTTTTTACGGGAGCAGCATATAGGGTAAAATATTTCAAACCCATATCTAATAAAAATAATTAAGGTTCATCATCAGTTTAAACGTGGGATTATTATTTTCATTTCATGATTTTTATCTAGACTGTATTATGTGTGAGGCAGTTAAGAATATCAATATAACAATAACGTAAACACCTACTACTACAAAAATACTACGAAACGTTGCCGACCTGCCACTTTTCATTCTCAAAAAACATACTCGGACGAGAAAGGGATATCTCTCGTTCTATTTTATGCAATTACCTATTTTTAATAATAAGCCTAAGCAATGTTCAACTTCACTGCCATTACCTACGACTCGATTTCGTGAATGAGTTCGTGTAGCTTTGATAGGTTTGCGTCTGTGTACGTCATTCTTGTCAAATGGCGTTTTATTTTACAAGATTTTTTTTTTTATAATATCACTTTTTCCTTTTTAACACAATATCTTTTTAATTGTATTGGGCTTTTCTAAAGTAATAACAGTATACGTCAACATCAACAATACGCCGACAAAGCCACAAAATAAAATATTAAAAAAATATATGTTTTAGGGTTCCTCCCCTACATATACAGTGGGTAAAATTTTTCTCGTCTTCGTCGCTTAAATTTATTGTAGAAGTATACCTATATAAAATGTTAGAGCATGGTACGGAAGTGTCGGTCAGCGAATCCGACTCGCGCTTGGCTTTTGTAAAAACTACGGAGACCTACACTGCGCATAGCGCATCACATTTCATCGGTGTCTTTGCGTATTTAGGTACAATCATATTTAGGTAAGTCGTATTAAATTTACTCAAAATTTACTTTTTACCACTCTGTGAAGATGAAAAAAAAAATAAACACCATTAACATAGATTTATTTGTTGTTATAAAAAAATTAACACGTAATTGTTATTATCGTTTATCATCGAAAATTGCTAATTAAATTTCTTCTTATTCGGGAGCTTGGCTTCAAAATTCAATAGAAATGCCAAATTACGGTCGAGAAACAAGAATTATTCAAATTATTCTAATTAGAATAAATTTCAATACAAATGTCCTAAATACCGATCAGCAAGTACAATGTGATATTAATACTTCCAAATTTCAAAACATACCAAGGCAATAGAAGTTGGGCTAGTCGCATATATATACATACATATACAAACTAGGTTAGTACACAAATTGTTCCTCACTTTTCAAATATAGCTGTCCCCCTTCTTTTCCTTGTATCAAAATGGGATAAATTCATGATGAAAATTGTTTACTTGGCTTGAAACAACAGCACGGTTTTATTGCGTTAGTATTGGTTTGGTCCCACTCGAAAATTTAATTACAACAAGCTGTTTTTAGTAAAACATATAGGTAAGTCGAGTTAAGCTTTTTGTTTCTCTTTGACTGTATGTACATAAAATATATATGTTAGTAGAGATGCTCGTATAAAATAAAATATTAACGTCGCAATCTTAAGCTGATAGATCTAAGGTATTTTTACCTTTATCTTTTGAACTTACGGAATTAAAAATATTATTAAGATCATAGTTCACGTGGATAATTAAAATGTAAGTAACTTTTTTTATAATGTTATACTTAAGACGTAAAAATCAACGTCCCACTGTATCCCTCATACAGCAGGGTATGCAGAGTGACCCTCCGTTTCCTATTAGACACTCCGTTGACTATTTTCCGGCGAAACTTAACGCCGCACATTGCATCGACACCAGAACGAAGAAACAGAAATAAATTTAAATTCACCGACTTAGAAACCAGCAAATTTCATAATAAGTCATTCCTGGGAAACATTTCATTCAATCACAATGCTTAAATTTATTCCAAGTTACAATCGTATTCCAAGTTATAATCGTATACTTGTTCCAAGTTACAATCGTGTTATATTAAATGGAACCTTTTTACAAAAGCATAATATATTAGATACAACGACATTTACTTAAAATTTAATATTTAGTTTTACATTAATAAAAATAATACATAAAACCATTAAACTTTCTCTTTTAAGCTTCTTGAGGAGGAAACCGGAGAAACTAGTAACTAATTATGTTCTTTTTACGTCTATAAAAAGTGCACAGAAATTGTTTAGATATAGTCAAAATAAGAATAGTGTCGCTAGCGTTTTGTTACAGATGCAATATCGAAGCCCAGTCCGTACTCTTTCGAAAATACAGATTATTTACCAAACGAGCGTTCGGGTCACCTGATAGTAAGTGACTACCGCCGCCCACGACTCCGTGCAACACCAAAGGAGCTACAGGTGCGTTCCAGAATCATCATCAATATATATAACAAAATGTAACTGATCGCTGTCTGTACTGTATCTTCCATAGATATATGAAAAAAATATATATTAATGGGGATTAATCAATGCAATAGCAATAATTAATCAATAAAATAAATGTATTTACTCTCAATTTACAAATTTAAATATTACTATTGCGCAATAAAACATAGGGTGATATCATACAGTGACGCTAGAAGGTACTTTTGCTTACTATAATTATTATTATCTCAATTCACGGACGCTACCTAATTACGTATTGGTATAAATATTATTAATAAAAGCTATTCCATTATCATTATAATAATAAAATATTAGTAATAAGTATCTGTCACATTACCTTTGCAACAACATAAAAATTAGTGACATTTCTCTCCTATCTTCACCTTTACACCTTAAAAACCATGTGTATTCCACTTACATCAAGTTGATGTCATCAACTCAGTAATGTCACCAGATGATGACTACAAGAAGCAAATATATGTTTTTTTTTTAAGAAATTATATGAAACCTATAAAATTTGAGGGTTTTATTTGATTATTATTTGTATATGTATGTAAAAATTAAAATTAAATTAAATTAGCTTCACGCTGTATCCCGCACACAGCAGGGTAGGCAGAGGGGAAGCTAGTGTTAAGACACTCCGTTCCCCACTTTCTGCCGAATTCTGGAGGCATTGCGTGTTGAGTGGTAGAGCTCAACGCCGCTCTTAACCTCGACACCAGAGCGAAGAAATGGAAATATAAATTTAAGTAAATATTTCATCTCCTCGAGTGGGGATTGAACCCATAACCAGTCGGTTTTGCAGTCACACCTCGTGCCGCTGCGCCACGGCCGGCCTCATAGTATATGTATGTAACATTTACAATACCACAGGTGGGATTTTAATTTCATAACCATCTTGTGTTTGAATTAACATTACAATACTTTGAAAACAACGAATCAATTGAACACTTTGCACTTCAATTTAAATTTCAATTTTTCACCCGTCCGAAGCTTTTGGATATGTATATATGATATGATATGATAAAAGGTCAAAAGTTTACTTGATGATTTCACTTAACATTTTTATATAAAAAAGAAATACTATAAATTATGTGTTAAATTAACTTAATTTAATTTTTTTTTTGCTTAAAAATTGTAAACATATTTAAAATTTACATTTTAAATATGTTTAAGAGTAACATGACTGTTGTTTAAGAGTAACATGATGAGTCAGAAAATTGAGGATTCAGAATCTAATTTTGAAATGATAAATACTTCTTTTTAGAAAGTATTCTCTTTCTTAAACTAAAAGTGGAGTACAGAATTATTAATTATAACTACATACCTCAAATATATAAAAATACTTCAAAAAAGTAGAAGATTCATGAACTTAACTCTCTTCTTGGTTTGATATTACTTCTGTATTATATTCAGCTCCACGCTGTATCCTGCTAAGACAGTAAGCAGGGAGAACTAAAAGGAAGTCCACGAACAAAATGAGAAGAAAGGACGTGTACACTTTCCGCCTTGTTCTATTTAATTTCCTCGAGTGGGGATCGAACCCATAACCAGTCGATTTTGCAGTAACACTTCTCTGTGGTACGACTGGCCTCGTATACTACACTTTAATTAACATATAATATTATAATTGATGTATTTGTTATAATTAATATCGTAATTAAGTGTCAAACGTATGGCAAAAGACATAAACCTACATAATTATAAAATCTCTTTGCTATACCGAAACATATTTTCTATGGAAATCATAACAAAAAAATACTTATTTTAACGATTCAACATGTTATATTGTTACTGTCATCGAAATGTAACATACAATAACTTCGATAATAGTAAGCAAATATAATATTTGTATGAAATTGGGTTTTCCATTACGAGGCGAATCTAAATGAATTCCTTTTGGCCGCTTGTTATTCAATTCGGTGAATACGTTTCGCATGTCTAAATGGTCCCCGAATATTTGGGCATCTGGAGATATTATATTCATTTTGTAGCCCGATTATGATAGACGTTTTACAATTTGAATATACGTATTTATGACAAAGCAATTTATAAGTTATGTTTAACCGTCTTCGTTTTATTGAAATGGAGGCGGTTCTACAATTGGTAACTATTTTTATTTTTAAACATTTTTAAAGTGTTATTTCACACTTAGGAAAGAAAAATACTTATTTAGAAAACGTATAAAAATTTGAACGCAGCGGGACTCGAACCCGCGCCTCCTGGAAACCGACCAGGCGCTCTGACAACTAAGCCATGCGTTCAATAATATACGTTTTCTAAATAAGTAATTGGTAACTATTTTTTTATGTTTGTCCGTCGATTTCTTGAAATTGAAGAAACCCCTCGAATTTTCTATGCATGTACAAATCAAATCAGCTTCCCACTGTATCTCGCACATAGAGTCGGGGGGGGACCTATTGTTGAGACACTCATACTCACACTTTCCGCCGAGTTCTGGATCTCATGTACTATGTGTTTTACAAAATTTCTTTTAATAATAATAAATTTACTTCTTGTAGTCATCATCTGATCACATTACTGAGCTGGTGATGATGTGAGGTGACAATTCTTCATTGATTGTATTGTAGGTATTACTCAACTTTTAATGGGTTGTGCCTTTGTACTTGGCCATATTAATGAGCAAGGCAAGGCTTGTCCAAAGTACAAGTCGATGCCAGCCAAGAAAAATAAATACATTAAGATATGACTACTAACTACCGAGTTCTGTGTTCACTCGGGAAACTCAAACTCTAAATTTGACTTGGCTATTTTTTACTATCAGGCACCAAACAAAATATCCACTAAATAGTACAGTCCAAACTGGAAGTACAATAACTTGTAAATATGAGCCTGCAGGCTTTAAAAAAATGCTAAGTCATATTTAGAGTGTGAGTGACTTGAATTTTATCTCGAGGGACCAGGACAAAACTCTGCACCCATATAGATCTCCCATTCTTTTGTCAATGAAATATAAGAACAACGCATTACTTAAAATTTATTTTGGCTGTCATTTCACATTATTGTTTTTGATAGGATATAGATTAAATATATCTCGTATAGTGTAGTATAAATTTATATTCATACAAAAATGTATACACTAAGCTGTATTTTTTACATTTCTTTGACGCATATTGAGAATTCGCTGAAACATATTGCCCTTGAGGTACATACATACTCGTATACCTATAACAAGTATGGCACAAAGCAGATGTTTATTATTGGAGGTAGTGCCACATCATTTAGAACCGAAGATGAAGACAAAAGAACGTCATTTGGAAGTAAGCCAAAAAGTGGCAAAGGAAAACCGCTCCGTTTAGACAAACATATGTAAACACACGTTTACACCTTAACCTTTGCAAATGACTTTTCAAAATACCAAGTAAGTAATCAGTAAGTTTGTATAGAATATATTAATAATAGCTTTACGCCATGTCCTGCCCACTTGCCAGAATTAGGCAGCGGGAACCTGGGAAAGTAGTGTAACAACACTCTGTTCTCATTAAGACACTTCCATTCCTCATTTTCCACCGAATTCTGGAATCATTGCGTGTTGAATGGCGGAATTCAACGACGCGCTTTCAAGATCTGTAAATTATCTAATGGAGAACTATAATAGCCCAGCTAAATTATAAGTTGTACAGGGTGGTGGAGTTTAGTTTAGAAATAAAAATCATTGAAAATTTAGGCCGTCCCGACGTATCATAATAGTACATATAGCGTTTAACTGTAATCGCCATTATTATTAATTTAATATTTTAATTTAATGATTTTCTCTTCTCCTGAGTAAAAGTCGAAAAACCAACCGCCGCATCTATAGCTTAAGCAACTGGTTATTAATATGATATGATATAAAATGGAAATAAATTTGATGTTAAATAAATGTTAGGGTAACATAAAGTAACATAACAAAACAATAATGTCTTATAAAGGAACCTAATGTTCGACTAAATGAAATTTCTTGTTTGAAGGAAACTTTTTATTAACTCTTCTTTGTATTCTGATTCTCCTTCCAACTGACAATAACGCCGTAGATAGGTGCTTCGTGAGTACGGTTACTACATATTTCATTTATTATAATATTTCCTATAGGTACTTTCCAGAAATAATGTTTTATTAGTGGAAGCCATCGTGGAACTGTGGGACAGCATCTGACTAGAAACATGATGGTTGTAGGTTCGATACTAATTTGTGGCAATGATTTATTTTATTTCCCCCTCTGGGAAGACAAAGTGTTGCGTAGAGTTGCGCCACTCAACGCGCAATGCCTCCAGAAGTCAGCGGAAAGTGTTTTAACACTAAACTCCCCTTGCCTTTCCTGCTACATGTGGAGGCTGTAAAAAAACAAGAAAATTAACATAAATAAGGATTTTATTTCCTAGAGAAGTATTTAAAAATATAATTTAAACGATGCAATTACAATTTTGCTATATTGTTGTACTGTTTCTAGTATCGGAAGTCGTATTGTTTAAATTACGAAACTACCTACTACTACTCCGTACGTACTACGATATAGGTATAATACGAAATACGAATACCTAATACATAATTGGTATAGATTGACCAATAGACCAATGGGTATAGAATCAAAAATATGCGATTTAATATAATAATCCACCATGGCGTCACCATCACCATCACCAGTCACCAGCATTATTGTAATGATTTTATATAGTTTTAATATTCCCAATAATTTATTATAAAAATGTAAATGAACCTCTTTGCTTAATAAAAAGATGTTTTTGAAAATAAGTTTATAGAACTACGGCCACAGGACACTACTAAAATGACGCTTTATGTGGTCGGAAAATTCGAGATACACTTTTTAGACTTGGAGCGGAAGAAGAAAGAGGTCCTCTAGAATGACATATTGTATTAGAATATAAGATAAACATTGTACAAGCTTAATAGTATTTTGCTCTGGAAAAAATATAAATTCTGTAAAAGCCTCGAGGTTTTTGATGTCGTTACATTATTAAATATGACTTTATTATTCATAATTATATTTTACTTAATAAAGCATAAAGTAAAAATATATAAAAATCATATTTTTTATATAAAAATCGATGTTCATTTATGACTAATTATCTATTACCTACACCTGACGTCCCCTCACTCTATTTATCAACACTAATGGTCCGACAAAAGGTACGTGCACGGCTAAAATAAATATGATTTAAAATGATGAAAATATAAAATTAAATTTAAATAATTATTTATATAATATAGTTGTTGAAACAGATGTTGTTTTTGTACTTAAGATACCAAATCCTTATTCTTAATTATCCATTTCTAGAAAATATTTATGTTTTTCTGTAGAGTTTTAATGATTAAATTTGTTTGTTACTTTATTTTAATTAATGGAACATTTGAGTTAAATAAAATACAGGAAGTACATTGAAAGAAACCAAAATATTAAGAAAACTTGTATATATATAAGTATAATTAATTTATTGTTTAATTTACATTTCTTCGCTCTGGTGTGGATGCAAAGTGCGGCGATGAATTCAACACGCAATGCCTCAAGAATTCAACGGAAAGTGGGGAACGGAGTGTCTTAACACTAGATTCCCTCTGCTTACCCTGCTGTGTGCGGAATACAGCGTGAAGCTGATAAAAAATATTAAATTTAAGAACCTATATTTCATTCATTTATAAAGCTTTTGTCATAATAAAATTTGGCAATTATAAGTAGATCCTGTGACTATACAATAAAATATCACCATCGAGCTAACCTCCTGTTGGAGCTCTACTCTGTGCGAAACCTTAGTATGTCTATTATTAAAACCGAAAGTTTGTCTCGTTTAATTGGTCATGATATATTCTTTTCATTTATCTGTATCTGTTTTTAATCAATGGATTTTATTCTACTCTTAGGTAGATACACTTGAAGGCTTAGACTTAAAGGCTTGGATTTACAAGAGAACAATTAATTAAATTACTTAATCTGGAGTTTGATAATAATTTTAAATCTTACAAAATTCATATTTAGCAGGTACTTAGTAGGTCTTACAATTCTTGGCCGTCATCGTCGGAAGCAAATAACCAGCAGCTGTGTATGTACGATGTGTATGAATTCAGCGTACCTACGGTCCTCGTATTACAACTAATTATAAAGCCTTCGTCAACAAATGGAATTTCCAATACATTTTTTTTATTTGAGCTAGTAGTTGTAGTTTCTGAGATTAGCGTGTTCCACCTGACAAAAAAATTAAAGATTGAAAAAAGGACATAAAAATATCCGCTTATGGAAACCGAATCATTCCGTTGACCCTATTTTTACGGTTCTTGCACTACCTGGCGGTTCAATCTTGCTCTTGCACCATCTTATGCTTATTAATTATTATCTTTGTTTTTTTTTATTTTTATTTATGGTTTTTTTTTAGAAAAAGAAAGAACATATAAACATATATATACATAAACATATATATTTTTTAAAATTGACTTTTTTTATTCTAAAAATACCATAAGGCTATCATGGTGAACCCACAACCTGTCGCGATTACAGTCGCACCTTTAAGCCCCTGTGCCAGGGCTGGTCTCAATTGAATTGGATTATTATTATATTGAAATACGACTAGCTTTTCTAAGCTATCAGTACAGAAACTCTTAACATAAATTTAAATAAATGGATATTACAGCGAAATTAAAGACTATAGTTAGCTAGACTGGCGACAATGATAATAACATTCTGTCACTTGTCAAATATAAAGGACGCATGTTGATTCAGTAAAACACAAATAGTAAGAGCATGAAGTATTCTTGAATAAACAATTGACTTTATCACAAACCGCCTGACATAACTCGACGAGCAGAACTACAGCAGTGAACTCAGACTAAACCAATGTTTGCATTATAGCAGCGTTGAGGCATTTTCATTTGTCTATGTGTTGCTTGAGTGAGTAAGAGACAAAATTTACATTTTTTTTTTCTTTCTCTCTCTTTCAAATAAAGCATTAGTATGGTGAAATGGTAGGACTGGTACCAGTCCGCGCCGCGACCAGTTGTAGGTTTGATTCCCACGTGAAGAAATGAAACATTTAATATGTTAATTTCTTTAATCTGGTGTCGAAACAAAGCGCGGCGTTGAGTTTCACCATTCAACACGCAATGCCCCCAGAATTCGACGGAAGGTGAGTGAGCGGAGTTTCTTAGCAGTGTAAGTACTTAAATGCGTGCACAGAATTCCAAAATAACAATCCCTATTACTAAAGCTGTTTCGAAATTGTAAGCTATATATATATTCTTTAGCTTATTATTTAATTATTGTGTTTATTTCATTTATTCTAAGGAGAAAATGGAAGTAGTCTATTATAAATGTGACATTTCTTTTACTTTTTTAATACTATATTTTAAAATATGTATTTACCGCAACATTGCAAATATATCTCTTTAAAAAGGCTAAGAGAGAGAGAGAGAGAGAGAGAGTATATTCGTTATTTTTGGTTTATTAGGTACATATTTGACAGCATAATTGGCGTAATTAAACGCGATATTTTCTCATCGAACCTACTACTACAGCATAGATATCAAATATTGCACGATACTACTCATTACTATACAAATTTTCGCCTGCTATTGAATTAATTTTCCTCTGAATCAAAATATTAAGCAGAAGCACAAACCAATAAGTACAAGTTAAATGAAAAATTTTAATCAGAAAGACTACGTAATTTAAAATCAACAAATTGTAGCATAAAAATAAAATCTCATTCCTGTGATCGTTATGATAGGTACGCTTGACCGCCAGATTGTAAAATTCGAGATTGCCGAAATGCCTTTTTAAGCGTTTTAGCAATAAAAATACCACTTTATATCGATTCGAATAGAGTTCAATTTGATATGAATATACTTGGACGTCATATATGAACGTTGCGAGTACTAAACTTAAGTCCGTATGCAGTGACCACTAACATTTACTATTGCATCTACGTATGATTTAGGGCGCACTTAAATGTGTTATGTGGGTAGTATGGGCGCGCATGCAATTAAAAAAACAATTATTCAAAATATATTATATATTTCATTCATTTTAAGCTACTTTTTCTCATTGCATAAGCAATAAATGTTTACTTTGTAACATAATATATTTATTATAGAATAATATATGTACAGTTTTTTTGTATATGTATATATAAGTGTATACCTACGACAATATCTCACACAAACTAAACACGACAAAACTAAAGCACGTGACAATTACAACAGTGTTTGAAAACATGCACTGAGGTTGCCAATATTCAATACTACCCACGTGTTTGTAAACCGATTAACTGAGAATACCATAAAGAAGCGACATTGACAGCTCCTATCGTAAATGTTGTTTAAGTCTATCTATACAAATACTTCAGATCTATCTGTATGAACAGTATCGAGAAGTGGCTGGCGGTCGCATATGGTCACACGTCGTGGTCAAATGGAAACTGTGTCAGTGTGAACAGTTGCGTGGACGCAGATTATGTTTGTTACGCATTCTAGGTTCAAGGGGAGCCAGCCAGATTGCCGACGCGTTTCACTATTTATAGTGCCTCGAGTCTATTTAGCAGATTGCTCTCAGTGCAGAAATGTCCGGAGTCGCGAGCAATACCCACGCTCAAATGAAATGCGGGTCGAGAACTGCCGGCAACAAGAACAGTCGTGAACGAAGAGATCGTCTGTTTGGACGTTCACAATTTATTACATAAATTAATACCGCGCAACATCGTTAGGCGATGTAAGAAATGATTGTAGAAAATGCTACCTCAGATTTGTGCAAGAGTTGCTGCTTCACGCTACAGTGTATGCACGGTACATTAGAATAGTTACGTAGTGCAGTGACAGTGCAGTGACAGTGCAGTGACAGGTGTCAGTTTAATTGACAATAAATCATAAAAATATAATGATCGAACGTTACGGTTACGTGTACGCGTGTGTTGAAAAACAAAATTGACATTGGTGCTATTTTAAAGTGAATGCCAAAGAATCGTTGGAACCGTGCCAAATTGAACAACAGCTGACTGTAAACAAACGAATTAAGTAATTATATTTTCAAATTTGTGATATAATATTTTTAAAGTATAAACAAATGTCTGGCGCAGGTAACTGGGCAAAATTTGCAAAATGTCGCAAAAAACGGACTCGAGTGATAGTGATGGGCCAATTATAGAAGACAACGTTATTCGTATACAATTGCGAAGGCCTAATCAACGAAAATGGGTGCTGCGGACACGAAATCTTTCACCCAGCATTAAGTTTCCAATAATACAACTGTTCGATTCTGAAGGAAACTTGTTAATTGAGACCAACGATGACAACATATCAATTAAAAGTTCCGATTGTAACGAACCATTATTAAGAACCAGCCAGTCACTAAATGAGAAAGATTACAGGCATGTAATTAGAAAACACTTAATTCATAAACATAATTCGATTTCGGGGGACAAAGTGTTTACGCGTGTCTTTCGCAATCCAGTAGAGATAAGTGACAATATCGAGGGGAAAAATAGCAGTTATATTATAAAGGACAGTAGTAGTATATCAAACATTCCAAGCAAGCTCACAATAAACAACAACTTCCACAATTTGCAAATAAATAGCCTCGACACCACGCCTTTCCATTCAGAAGGCCCGAGCGAAGTGAGTAGCTATAAAAGCTCCGACAATGAGACTTGCGAAGATCTTGTTTCTAATGATAAATTATCCCAAAATGAATCCGAAATTATTGAAATTATTGATCAGAATTCCAAGTCGATTCAATCATCTACCATATCTCTAAACAAACTCGAAGAATATAATAAAGAAGCCTTTGACAAAACGGAGAATGTATGTTTAGGACTTCAAACATCACAGTCATTTCATGATACAACATTGTCAGCTCAACTGAAAGGTTGTCGTTCTCTACCGCGCTCAAAATCTGACGCCCTGTACAAACGACCTCAAAATAAAATATCCTTTCTTAATACTTACCTGAAAAGTTTGCCTGCCCGCACTGGCTCTAATCCAGATTGGTTTGCCTTACACCTACGTCAAACACCAAAACCAACGTGTACGAATGAAGAAATAAAATGCAATGGAATTCCAAACTTTAATTTGGAAGAAGCTTGGCAATTTAGTAAAACTGAAGAAAACACTTCAGACTACGACTTGATCAATGTCCCGACAGATATAGCCGCCGATTGTGAAATGAAAAAGCGATTAAAAATGTATAGAAGAGGTATATCAGAAGTAGAGCACTGCAACAAAAGTACAAGTATGTTTATAAAAAAAAGACGACACTCTGTGAGCGGTGCCCCGCGAATTACTCGGACTTCTTCATCTGAGAGCGTAGACGAGGCTGACGTAGTACTTAACCGCTTAAAGAGAAGGATACTTAAGAACAAGTTAAGAGAGAGACGGCGCGTGGTGATCTCTAAATCTTTTCTGAGTAAGTAATATTTCAGTTTCATTTAATATAGGTATAATATTAAGCAAAACTTTTATAAACATTTGATAGGACTGTACTGAAAGAAAAGATACATTTTAGTATGTCTTTTTTTAACTTCATGCTGTAACCGAGTATAACAATAGTGACAGAAGGACCCAAATGTTAAGACACTCCGTTCCTCACACTCCACTCGTATTGCATACCAGTGGCGAAATTCAACGCCGCGCCCTTGGCTTCTTAACAGAGTAGGGAAATAACAATAATTCATTCCGTCGAAGGGAATCAACACCACTACCGTCACATTTACAGTCAGACGCTGTGCCGCAACGACCGCACCATTTTTTATAATAACATTTAACCCAACATAAATATCTTACAACGTTAAAAACTAATATCAAGAAGATATTTTTAGAAAAAATTACTCAGCATCTTTTTATATTCTGTACCATTATGATGCCTTTCATTAATATTCAGTAAGGTGTTACTCATAACGAAAATAGGTATAAAGGGTCCATAAATTCACAAAACCGCTAGTGCGTAGGCGAAAACACCTTTATTTTCATAATAGTAAGGTCCGGAGGTATAGGCAACATTTGTAAAGCTCTAAGTTGTGTTAGCATAAGGCTACACTCCATTATCCACTGATTTATGTCGGGCAGCTGTTTGCTTCGGCTGTCATATAGTTCGTAAGGCAATAATTGTTATATTAAATATGAGTTTATTACATAATTACGATATTGTTACAACTTTAATAATAGGTAAAGATGCTCTGCTTACATTTTATTGTATGTGTTATACCACGTAATATTCGTATCTTGAGGCCAGTCGTGGCGGAGGGGCACAAGTGTGTGACTGTAAATGTGTGTTGTGAGTTCAATTCCCACTCGAGGAAAGAAAATATTTAATATTTTCATATCTACGCACTGGTGTCAATTCCGCCACCCATCAGTGTCTTAAATTTTTAAGTGTCTTAACAGGCTCATTAGTAAACTGAAAAAAATATATACGTATCTATTAGAAAAATCAGTGCCCAGAGGTAATAAAGATGATTGGGTACTTTTTTCTTACGTATTCGACCATTTGAATATTGCTTTAAATCACACCCTGACCAGCCATTGGCATTTGTAATTTTACAAAAAAAGCCTTATTTCTTCAAAATTTTAACTCACTATATACTAAAATAGTAATATGTTCTTGCCAAGTTAGTTCTAGTGTTATGTTTAATTAAATTTGACGAACAAAATATAGTATATCATCGCTGTTCTATTCTCTTTCAATGTCACGGTCACATTGCTACACGAGACAGCTTCCGGCAGCTTCACGTTTCTTTTATTTAAGAATGAAATAATGTTCATAGATTATATTAGAACTATAACGTTTCACTTTTTTTCTTTGATAATATATTATATACATAGGTACGTATTGCAATATATTGATCAATTATCTTTATATGGTATAGCAGTAATTGTTGTAAAATATGTGTAATATCGAAATGTGAAAATATATGAACTGGTGTATTTGTGATAATAAAGTTGACTTTATTTTTTATTAAGAAAAAAAATTTACGAGCTGTCAGTCAAATATTACATAATCTGAATTGTATTATTTATCGACAATTTTCATAATTTTTAAAATGCTTAAATTTTATTAAACATTAAAAAATAATAATATACATTAAAATTATGTTTACTTAAAAATAAATTAAGAAGTATTTAAATACTGAACTTATAGTTAATATAATATAAACTGATCCCTTATGCATTGTATATAGGTAGGCTATGTCTACGCAAGTCTCGGGCTAGGAAAACATGTATGAAGACAGCTATTATTAACAGTGAAGATATGATACTTGAAGGAATTTAATCTACTCCTCGTATACGTGTTCGATCAAAATCGGGCGTCACGACACCCTCTCGTACTCTTCGTTTCTTTTTCACTTGAGACAAGAAGACTTCTTCGTATAGCAATAATGACATATTTACATTTGATACTATGTTGTATAATATCTCTATTCTGAAATCTACATTATTAGATATGCATGTTTTGTAAATAATTGACCTCGTAGGCAAGATAACATACACTTTTTTTAATAAATATTTAATTTATTTTTACAATAAATTATCACCTCTTGATTATACTTTGCTGTGGTATACAAAAACGCAAGGACTTTTTGGATTGAAATTAGGATTTTATTAGGTGTTTTAGGATTATCCATGTATCATTTATCTATTATATTATAATATCGACCTTGTAAATTTCGTCTCATTTTAAAATTTTGTAAAATATATTAAACATTATTTATTGAAATTCATATAAAACTATTATTTTTAAGAACTAAATCTTAAAATTGGCTTAAACCGAATTTACTTTTGAAAGCTCTCTATAGGCAAAATTGAGAATTCTCGCCATATTTGTAGATGGTGCTGCATTCATCTAATGCTGTGACGCCATCTATGTAAAATAATCCGATCACTTTGTTAAAGGCTTAGCTAAAGTTTAGCCCTCTAGTGGTTGTTGGGACAACTTCGTTGTATCGAAACTGACTTGTTCTCTTAAGATTGGCACGCAGTGCTGCTTAAATTTATTGGACAAAAACAATAATTACAAGTTATAACTATAATAATTTATTCAGTTCTACAGAGGGCCATATTATATTTTCTTATTTAAATACAGTCCTTTTTTTTATTCGAAATAATTTCTTAAAACTATATATACGCATTATAAATTTATGTTAATTTTGTCGTTATTACTTGTATACTATAATGTACACATTTCTTATCTTTTACAATTCAACAAAGTTATGATGCAGGATGATGAATAAACGTAATTTTTTTTATTGTTGCAATTTCATGCACAAATATAGATTTTTAATTTTAAATGCTTATGAAACCTAGTTTTTCCAGATGTATTGAATTTTTTTTACATAGAATTATAAATTTAATTATATTTACATTTTGCAACTTATCACCTTGAATAAAAAATATATCCCTGCTAATTTTATAAGTTCGAAAGAAAATATGTCTCTCTGTCTGTCACGTCAAAACCACTAAGCTGGTTTTAATACTATTTGGTACAATTATAAAAATGTCATTAGAAAACGACATAGCCTATCTTTCATTTGGAAAAAACTAGTTGAAGCGGTTGAAATATGCAATGAAAAAGTTGTGTAGAAGTCGCTTCGCAACGAGATAAATCAAATTGATGTACAGAATTGTACATCTTAAAAAGATATACAAAAAAAACCGGCGTATATCGTATATGTCTACCCCATGAGTATAATCCACGAGAACCAGTTTCATATTTTACATTATATTATAAAACACAAATAAAGCACATTTACAAGTTATTTTAATCAATACAATATTGTTCCTCATCGAATTAACACATTAGATATGTAGTGCATTTACTATTGACTTCCTAATGCTGTAGATCATAATTGCAGCATATCGTTTACATTATTATTCTTGAAGATTTCAGAGATTTAATAATATACGCGGAGGCAAAGTGACCGTCGTCGCACTTTCCATAAAATCTTTTAAAAGTCTATCAAAATATTTTTTTATAGTCTCATGAAAAAATATAATTTAAAGCATTGTATACTGTATATCCATTTTCTGACCTAATAACAAACCTCATGACGCACGGGTGCAATGTATATTGATACTTATGGTGTTAGTTTTCTACGTTTTTCGTTTTCGATCGATCGATAATTAAATAAAATATCTGCCTCAGAAATTGTGTCACTAAAGGTAAAAAAATGGTCAAAAATATGCTTTCTTTTATTAGATATGTAATAAATAGTAAGCTGCATTATAAAATAACACACGTTTATTAAATAAGTGAAAAGAAATTAATGTTATAAAATATAATTGAAAATAATTATATATAACACCAAATCTACTAAACTAATCAAAGATCATAATTTTTAAATTTACTTAATTTATATCTTTTTACTTCTAACACAATACAAAAACCCTTTGATAATGTATAACTCGAGGTATTACATTAGGAGTTACTATAAATATATTTAAAAAAACATACCTACTGTAAATATATTTTAGAACACGAATGCAATTTAGATTTTTGCCACTCAACACGCAATGCCTCTATAATTAAGCGGAAAGTTGGCTGCTAGATGCGGGATACAGCGTGAAACTGAAAAAAAGAGACCATTTTAGATTATTAAATAAATAATTGCGTAGTCCAAGCGCAGTCGCAGTCAGGCACATATAGTAAGTAATATATAACCAATTGCCAAGCTTTTTGGGCCTTGTAACTTTTTCAAATTCTACTTACTATAAAGGGACTTGTCTGTATTTGAAAAGCGAAAGAGTATCTAAACATAAAACACTTCAATGAGATCATTAATATCCAATGCGATTTATAACCGAAGAGGAATGTAGCTTAATATTTAAGTATAGATTCGAAGCCTTCGCTCTTGTTTCATAAATCAATGTAATGGTTTCCGCTCCTTTTTGCCTTTCGCGAAGAAAACCGACGAAAAAAGTGACATCTAAGAAATCTTCGTTCACTGTCACTGGCTTCAGGCCAACACTTGAGACGCTCAGCTGCAGTCGCATTATACAAGTATGAAACAAAGTTAGAAATAAATTAATTCTCGTGCTTATGTGCCGATGTAGGTCAAATCGGGTTTTAAATGCTTCTACTCTACCTCTAATTAGAATTAAGGTATGGTTATCGGCTGTTCTTTGAAGTACCTACTTGCAATACTCTCAGTTTTTTTTATAACTTAGTTTAAATTAATAGTTTAATTTATTTAAATTAATAATTCTTAGTATTAGGATTAAAAGAAGGCAAGTGCTTTTTGTATTAAAGCTAGGTATATCAACTTGCCATTATTATTTCAAGATTTTAATTGCAACATATTTAATTACTTTTTCGTATTTCGTAAGCTTCAGTTGTTGATATGTATTATAAGAACCTAAGAACATATCCACCTAGGTGTTTTTTTACAGATATTTTAAACATCTATGTAAATATTCAGTATAAGTATCTCATTATTATTTTATAGACAAACCATAGATACACGGTAAATCTATAAAGGCCAGGGTAACTTATTTATAGCATCAATCGCAACTAACGTAGGCACGCCGGGCTAATTTTTGCTTAGGGTCAAGGCCGTTCGGGTCATCGCTACGTACATCCGCTGCGCCACTGCGGCTGAGCTGTGCAAACAGCATTATCGCGGATTGTAAAACAGTAATTGCACACGGTGGCAGTGTAAACAAAGGAATAGTTATAATTTTCTTAGCAGTGTGAGCGGCTTAAAAACAGAAACACATGGTATGGTACATGCGCAGTGACGGCGCCGCGAGTCAATATCCTCCCTCCCCAACGCCGACGCGCCGCCAACGCCATGACGCGGCTCACTTGGAGCGCCGCTGGACAAAGGCATGTATACATATTTTTTTAGGCTTAGGATTTTCATTTATATATTATAAAAATATATACAGTCCATTTAATTGAACGATTCATAATTATATAGATATATTTTGATTATAATAACTGTTTTTCATAGAAAATAATAGAATTATACATTTATTATTCATGCATTAAGATACAAAAACTAATAAATAAGCTACAAAACAAATTACCGGAAGTATATAATTTTTTATTATTAACAATATAACATTGTGTTCTGTGAAGTGTGACTTGGTACACTTTGCCTTGCACTCAAGTTTCAAGTTAGTTGTGCGTTTGTCCGCCAGAGCGACGGAGATCGCGTACCAGCTGCTCGGTTTGACAGCACTCGAGGCACGTCGACCGGTTGAGCCCGACCGGTACTGTACTATCACGTGGATCTTGTACCGGGAGGATTTGGATTTTTGACTTTCCTAAACAACTTTTATATAATTACGTAAAAAATCCAGTTTTTAATACGCCTCCGAAAGATATTTTACAATTGTGTTTATGTTATTTGAGTTCTGACATTCGGTACCGTTATATTATGTGAATTCGTATTGTGGACTGTGGCATTTTCGATTGTTTGCTTTTGAATTTGATTTGAACCGGATTTCGTTTTGTATTGCATTGCTTGTTTTGGTAAGTGAACTTTGACATTTTAAATAGATTTAATGTATTTTTTTTATACAATAGTTCTGCTTGCTTATTTTGTCAAATGTATATTTATAAAGTTTACTTAATTTAAAAAATTTAAATATATTTCTTAATGGTAAGTTGTATTTTGAAAATAAAATAAAAATATATATAATTTTTTTTTAATTTAAGAACGTAATAAAAGAACGTAAAATCTTTCATTATTTTTTTTAATGACACGTAGGTACGTATTTAACTCCAAACGTACTCAAATGTATGGAACATAAAACACCTTAAAGAATTGTGATAAAACTTTTAGACGTTCTTTGAACCTTCATTTCTTTTACCAAATTTCGAATGATCATTATGAGTAATTAGTTTATTTATAGCTTATATTAGACATTAATTCTTAAGATTTAGCAAGACATTAGATTTACATTCACTGCCACTGAATTATTAATATTCTTAATATTTTTCTTTTGCAATATTTAGTATTTAATTCAAGCCGTCACTTCAAAAAACTTAATAAGACGAGTCTGTTTACTTTTACAGTTGTTGTAATAACTATTTATATGAAGATGGCGTTTCAATATTGTTTCGATGATGAAACTTCAGTAAGAAAACCATGCTTCGTCTTCATTATGCGATTACATTATGTAATTTGAATGAAAGCATGTGTTCTAATTTTATGATTGTAATGTCAGACGCAGCGTTGTTTTACAAGGATCAAAGATCTGAAATTAAATTAATTAATTTATACAAAGACCGTTGTGGCGCAGCGCAGCGCCTGACTATAAATGCAACGGTTGTGGATTCGATTCTCATTCGGGAGTATGAATTATTTTCATTTCCTTGCTTTATAAAGCGTGGCGTTGAGTTCCGTCACTCAACGGTATTGTAATGTCTCGAGAATTGTGCGGAAGTTGAGGATTGAAGTGGTTACACAAGGTTCCTCCGCCTATCCCGCTTGGTGAAGTTAAGATAAGAATTATAAAAAAAAAACATTTTTAGTCACTAATCCGAACATACATCTTATAACAATTTCCCATAACTTTCTAATAGTAGGAAGGTAACGTTAAATATGAATGCTTTTTAAGTAATCATCGTTTAACTTTCCATTGCTGAATATTAAATTAATTTTCGTTAATTTTATTGTGCTGTGCATAATATTTTTTACTTTCTTTTACTTTTTTTACTATGTTTCTAGTTTTATATTTAATCTAAAAAGAATTAAAGTCCGACGGTATAAAGCGATGAGATTCGATATCGAAATACAGCCTGTATTTCGATATCGAAGATTCCCAAGCTAGTATAGATCTATAAACTACCAAGACTGCCGAAATATATTTTAACTTAATTTTTTTTTTGCTTATAATATTGTTACAAATCATTGACTAAAAAGTTTGTTCCTTAAATGTTATTATTTAAGATTACTTTTTTTTTAAACAAAAAAAATATTTCTGAGAGGCCAGTCGTAACGCATTGGCTCACAAAGAGTGACTGTAAACGCGACAGGTTGTGGCTTCGAGTCCCACTCGAGCAAATGAAATATTTAATATTTCCATTTTCTCCGCTCTGGTGTCGAGGCAAAGGCTTTGAGTTCTGCCACTCAACACGCACCTCCAGAAATCCTCGGAAAGTTTGTCTTAACACTAGGTTCTCTTTGCTTACCCTGCTGTGTGCGGGATACAGCGTGACGTTGAAAAACATTATTGCGTTTGTTTATCTTAAATGGTTTAAGTAGCATAGCTGTAACACCATTTTCTGCATGTATATTACTCACACTAAACTGCTGTACCGATTTGAATTAAATTTTGTGAGTAATGAGTTCCTAGATAACTTGAAAATATAATTGGACCTCGTAACGAAGCTCCGATACCGACGCCGCGATCAATAAGACCAGCTAAATTGTAAGAATTCGGATAGCACCTGAGCAAATGTTGCTCGGTCTGATGAGTGTTTCTGTCGTAAATTCTGATCGGATCAGGGACATATCGTTTAAACTATAAGAATTAAAAGTATGCCATCAAAAATAAAAAATTGGTCTGCCTGATGAGTATAGACATATGAAAACCAGGAATGTCTAACGTGGTGCTTTTAAGACTAGCGAAGAAATATGAATGTATTGTTGTCTTCACTAAATTTGTTCAGCCTAATGAGCGTTTATGTTGACGTATAAAAATCTAAGATCGTTAAAACGTATAATAAATCTATCTAGTGTGGAACAGGTACACAATAACATATTATGTGTGAATTGATCAGCGGATCTATGGATTTTGGGATTCCGTAACCAAATGGTACAAAACGGAGCCCTGATACCTGGATCTATATCCAGGTATCTCCATCAGTCCACCTGTTTGTCTCCCCAGCACGCACTCGCATCTTGTTCAGACACTATGCTTATTATTTATTTATTGGCTGCACTAATACGCTTTTTATACAAAAAAATAAACTGAACATGGTGTCGTTTTATAATTTTATTTAGAAGTAAGAGTATATTTTTCACAAAAAATATAAACATTGGATTTTCAATGAAATATAGGTACCTATTTGAAAAATGTTTTGATTTCAATACACAAACATTACAATGTATAAATAAAAGTAAAATGATAATGAAAATTTTTCGTCTCCTACAAAGGCTTGTTGAATTTAATATATAATCTAGCGTCAAAATGGTCGTTTCATCTCGACGATACAGCTTGACGAATTAGGGGTCACTGTGAAAGTGAGCGTAGTTCTATGAAAGCCTTATTATGCATTCTAGCAAGTCTTCACATTGATGCCTCCAGAGAGCCATCGTTGCTCCGGGAACACCTCACGTTTTGAGGTCAATGTCGACCGCTTTGTTTTATTTAAATGCAAAATAAAAGTTGTTCTTTTTGAAGGTTTTAAATATCTCATGTTATTGTAACGCACCCCGCCTGCGGCTGCACCCGCTTGAACTAAACGATTGTTTCGTTTTATGTTATTTCAGTGTATTTGGGAAAAAGATATTAATTATTTTAATATGGTTATTTATCCTGCTTCAGGAACAATGGTCGTATGCAATACAGAAATGTTTAGTAGTATACTTGGGCGGTAGGAACTAGGTATTTCCCGCGTAAATACCGGTATAAAAAGTAGCGTATATGTTGCACTACAATCGCCTTTGGTTTCCAGTAAAAGTTCCATTAAAAACGGTTGAGCTGTTTCTGAGATTAGCCCGCATAAGAAGGACCAAAATTTTAAAATCATTTGTTTGTGCCTTGGTTTCGCGTAAATAACGTAATGTAAAAAAACACACTTCTAAATGATGACTTCTTGTATTATTATAATTACATATTCACGTTATATCGAGCAATATATAAGAACAATTAGCTTCCAAGTCTTCTGTAAGATCTTTTTTAATTCTCTATTTAGAATATCCTAGTGTTACAATTATTCTTTCTTATATATTTTCTTACCCGACCCACAATTCTATTTGGAATATAAGTAATCAAGCGTCGATCGAGGAAGAAGAAAAATATAAATATGTTATTATAGAAATAATCTATGGTGAAACTGGACTTATAAACATATACAAACAGTTTTAAATCACAATGAAAAATAGCTTTGGTAAAAAAATTATAAAGAATATTTTTTATTATTTTATTTTTAAGTTCACAATAGGCCAGTCGTATTTCCATTTCTCCGCTCTGGTGTCAAGGCAAAGCGCGGCGTTGAGTTCTGCCAATCTACACGCAATGCCTACAGAATTCGGCAGAAAGTGGGGAACGGAGTGTCTTAACACTAGGTTCCCTCTGCCTATCCTGCTGTGTGCGGGATGCAGCGTGAAGCTGATTTAAGTTCATAAAAGCGAAAAATTGAAAACATTTCCCAACGTTTCATTCTTCATTGCAAGATTTTTGGTTAGAGACCATCCATGGGATAATTTTGATGAAAATCAAATTGAATTAATATCAAACCAAGAACAATGCAAGGATGTTAGCAACATATGTTTTTGTTTGCTGCTACGAAACCTTTCATAGGCGAGTACGACTCGCTTTTGGCCGGTTTCTTTTATTTATTACCAGTCCCAAACCGTATCCCTTTAAAATTAATCTGGGAGTTTCTATGTATTTTATTTTATATTGACATTTTATTGAATTCTGGAGGAAATGACACAGTTATTTTAAGAACTGACAACAAAGTCATCTAATGTCGATTTGAGTCAAACTCGTTTCGGAGGCGATTTAAAATTGTATTTGTTATATATTTCTTACCAGTCGTGGCGTAGCGGCACGAAGTGTGACTGTAAAACCGACTGGTTGTGGGTTCGATCCCCACTCGAGGAGATGAAATATTTACTAAAATTTATGTTTCCATTTCTTCACTCTGGTGTCGAGCTTAAGCGCGGCGTTGAGTTCTGCCACTCAACACGCAATGCCTCCAGAATTCAGCAGAAATTTAGGAACGGTGTGTCTTAACACTAGGTTCCCTCTGCCTACCCTGCTGTGTGCGGGATACAGCGTGAAGTTATTAATATATTTCTTTGCTTACGTTTAACTGAGTGCCAAATGACAAACTGCATGTATTTGCACTTATTTGCATTTGTTTAAGAAAAGTTGGTCTCTAACAAATTACTTTTCATCAACATGATCCTGTAAAGCACATTCATTTTATAAATGACGATATTCTAAATCGAAGTGGACTCTGATGATCCAATGGTTTGAGGCTAACCTCTGCACTATTGTGGTAAACCACTTACGTCACTAGCGTAATCTCTATTGGAGAAATAAATGGATGAAGCATTTTCCGTGACACTTGAGAATTTATCCCTAAAGTGAATTAAGCCGACCTTTTACTTCTAAATCTGTCAGATGCTGTAGTACGCTTTCCTAGTTTATAATGGAAAAATATTAATAATAAAATTCCTTAAATGTGAAGGATTTTGTAAAGAATGTATATAAAAGAAAGATTTTAAAAATATTTAAATATCTTTCTAAAATAGGAAAAAATAACTTTTTAAGAAGTTCTATTATAGGGTATGTAAAGATTTACTATCTATATTGACACGCTACTCTCAGTAACTACTGGTTCGAATTGAAAAAATCTTTTGTTGGACATGTATCAAAGAAGGCTATAATAGAATCACTTCGTTTCGACCTAACCCACTACTTCTGTGGTTAGAGCTACAGCGAGCACTTACAAGTTGTTGTGCTATACACAACTCTTAGCTATTTCCATTTAATCATAGAGTGAATTCGCATATAAAAGATGTAATATTTTTAAAGTTAAACATACAAAAAATTTCAATTTTGTAAATTTCTTGAAAATTTTGTAATTAGGACAAATACATTGAAAATATAATATTCAATAGATATTCAATAGATATTTTACCCTAATTGAAACTGTAGTAGGAGTACAAATGCCGTCGACATTTAACTAGAAATTATTTAAGATTTTTCACAAAACTTTTTTGTTGTAACATACATACCTACATTACTAATAATTTTATCTATAGGTATATAAATAGATTTAATGCATTACATGTCAATATTTAACTAGAATTAAATATTAATAGTTGCTATCTTATAATTCTCATAACCTCCTTAAAATTAAGCTTAATAATTATAAGAATCCAGAATTAGGCGAAAGTGGAAAACGGAGTGCCTTAACACTAGGTTCCCTCTACCTATCCTGCTGTGCGCGGGATATAGCGTGACGCTTTTAATATTTGTATATTTCATGTTATACAATTACTAAGTACTGTAATCCTTAAACATTTGGTGCTAACCTATATTCGGGCAATATTTACGAGGGCGAAAACAATTAGAATAAATTGTCCCCAATAAAAATGTCTCAACTCTCTGTAGGGCGTTGATCCATTTTCATAAAATATTGTTAGTAGCGTTAGTCATAAACATTACGCTTCACGAAAATATTCGAAAGAATTATTAAAATGAGTGCAATTTATGTTTTTCGTCATCGTTTGTTTATCTTTATGTTTGTAAAACGCTAACCACAAATATGTTTCTATATAAAAAAAATCAGCTTCACGCTTTATCCCGCACACAGCAGGGTAGGCAGAGGGAACCCAGTGTAAGACATTCCGTTCCCCACTTTCTGCCGAATTCTGGAGGCATTGCGTGTTAAGTGGCAGAGTTCAACGCCGCGCCTTGCCTCGACGCCAAAGCGAAGAAATGGAAATACAAATTTAAGTAAATATTTCATCTCCTCGAGTGGGTATTGAACCCACTACCAGTCGGTTTTACAGTCACACTTTGTGCCGCTGCGCCACGACTGGACTCAATGTTTGTATGATTTAAAATATTCTCACTTTTATGTTTTACCTAATAATATTATAAAATAGTATTCAGCTTGCGGCTTATTTTATTAATTCACGTTTAACTAAACTTACAAAAATAGTTATTTAACATCACAGTACCTTTTGCTATATTCTTATCAATCATATAACATCCATGTATTGTACTTTTTAATTTTCTTTTTGAAACACTACTAATTAGTAAAAAACTGAGTTAAAGTCTGTTGCGTAATTTGAACGATTTAAGCGTAGGCACAACGGTGGGAAGTGAGTCCGCTATATTCTAAAAGCAACTTATTACCTAAAATGTAACTATATGACTGACTCACTTCCTATAATCAATTAATATCCTATCCTTAATTTTTATAAATATTGCTATTTAGTCATACTAATTGTTCATATATATTTATATTAATTATTTGATTAAATTATTAGCGATCCCTGCGCGGCTTCGCCTGCTTGATTATACGAAAATTTCTTTAATATCTTTTAAGTGTATTTAGAGAAAATTAATTGATTATTACAGTATGATTATCTGTACTACCGCCTACCTAGATAGATATCTAGGTCATCAGTAGGTCACGACAAACGCGGTTATTCAAAAAAATCCTATTCAAATTTTTAGGTATATACATTTTAACCTATGTGTTGCTCCATATCCTCTCTATCATTCAGTGAAAGTTTCATGAAAATCGATTCAACTCAGATCAGATTCAGACAGATGGGCAAAAATATTTAAATTGCTTGTTTATGTACTCGTATATTATCGTGTAAATTACTATATTCACTGGAAAAAACATGGACATTTTGGGAAATATTCCCAGTAATTGATTTCCTCACATATCTTCTGTATACAGACAGCGATCAGTTACAATTGAATTAAAAAAAAAAAAAAAATTAAATTAGCTTCACGCTGTATCCCGCACACAGCAGGGTAGGCAGAGGGAACCTAGTGTTAAGACACTCCGTTCCCCACTTTCTGCCGAATTCTGGAGGCATTGCGTGTTGAGTGGCAGAACTCAACGCCGCGCTTAACCTCGACACCAGAGCGAAGAAATGGAAATATAAATTTAAGTAAATATTTCATCTCCTCGAGTGGGGATCGAACCCACAACCAGTCGGTTTTGCAGTCACACCTCGTGCCGCTGCGCCACGACCGGCCTCATGCTCTTAAATCAATTATTATAGATAAGCCTAAAGTAGTGAAAATTGGATGTGTTGGAGTGGATATAATGCAACTAAAACATTCGATATTCAGATCCTGTACCTTATTTCAATTAGGCTTGGTCAGGTAAAAATGGGCGCGGGGGACACCCATTACAACGGACCATAACGACCATTTCATTTTAAGTCCACCTTCCGGGCGGTCCCATAAAAACTGATAAGAAACGAATGCTCTCTCGTGACAGTGTTTGTTGTCTTTTTTTAATTACAGCCCCGACTGTCGAGTGTGTTAAAAGTGTGAAACAAAAGCGTGGTTGACACAAATTTTGTTTTTTTTTTTTTGAAAAAAAAAAAAGAAAACTATTGATATAAATTTTGTCAAACTAAATACGATGGCTTATATTATCAAAGGAAAAATCTCTTTTGAATTTGCTTGGTGAATAAAATTTGATATCATTTAACATATTATGGTGTATGTGAATAAGTAAAGGTAAATATATTATAAAAAGAAAAAAATGTTAATTAAAAATGTTATTACACTTATTAAGAAAACATATAAAAATTTGTCCAAGCGCTCTGACCAACTAAGAACGGTTTAGTTGCGCGTGTAAGTGTGGAACAACAAAAAAAATAAAAATGTTAAAAATATAACATTTTAGTCTAAGCGTAGGTATATATATACATCAGATGTGGAAATTTTATATTCTAGATGTAAGGATTTATTTTGTTGACATTAGACATAAAAACAATTTGAATACTTGTTGGTAAAGTGAAATAATAAAAATAACCTTTATCTGCAAAACATAAATTATTTATCAAAAAAATTTTTTTTCAATGTTTATTCTACACCGATATAGAAAATATTTTTTATATAGAAAAGTAAAAATAAATACCTATTGCATTCTGTATCAGGTTGTACCACTCGTATTGGTGCCACACCACTCCTGGCACAGGTGATTCAAATCCAAACAGTACGAGGTATATTGACTTTTTTGTAGCGCAGTGTAAATATGTTTGTTTTTAAACTATAGTAATGACTTCGATTCTACTTGGAAAAATGATTATTTTATATTTATAAATGCCAAATTGAATATATGTACCTTTTTTACAACAGTAATCTAATTTTGTATATATACTTAGGTATCAATTGAAATACACAGTTTTTGGTTGTAAATAATGTCAATGATAAGAACATAGTGTATTAACAATTTAGTGCTATTAGCCTGTTCGTATACCTATATATGTCGTGTAAGGAATGGTTCACTCAATTCAAAAATTGATGAATACGTATTAAAGGTGATACAAAAGTAATGATAGTCATGAATAAATAGAATGACTTCAACTCAGTAAAAATAATATTTTTTTATACATAGTATAAGTATGTACCTAATAAGTATGTACCTATCATGTTTTAAACTTTGATTATCTTAGAAAAAAACATATTGATCTTGACCCTCAAAAAATCCCTAACAGCGGCCATCAGGTCGCTATCGTCGTCAAATTTCTGCCCGAAGCCATTTTTAGCCTAAAACTGGCTGAAGCCGAAATCGAAACCGTAACTTCATCTGGTCACTTACTGTTTTGTTAGCCTTATGAACCGACTTGTTGGCGTAATAATTCATCATAATAGTTCCTTCAGCGGCGCAAAAAACGAACACCATAACCTTCCTTGCTGAGTTTGATACTTTCAATTTCTTCGGCCTCGGTTCGTCGGCTCGTTTCCATGTCATCGATTGTTGCTTAGTTTTGGGATTAAAGTGGTGGAATTTGTGACCATGGTCACAAAATATGACAAAAAATAATTCTGGTCTACTTGGAACTTTTTGAGCTTTGCCTTTGAAATGTCAATTCGTTTTTTCTTTTGTTTGTTTATTAACATCCTCAGTACCCAATGTGCTGGGAGGATTCTTTGAATACTCCCATATGCAAGCCCGTTTTTCATTTTTTTTTCAATCCAGATCGGATTGAATGATATTCATCAATGACAATTACAATCAAGATTAGATTATGATAGTTATAAATGTAGTCATATTTTTTATATAAAAAATATGACTACATTAATAACTATCATAAACTTTGCTGGCATATAATTAGTTAAACTACTATTTAATTAAAATATTATAATTAAAGCGATGCCTCGGAACAGATTATAGTTGTTCATTATAACACATTTGTTTGAGGGTTCGTTAATTAAAGTAGTTTTAGTTTACTGACTAATATTTATTATGCCAATAGTTAGCTGTATCAATATAAAAATATATATTTACTAACAAAGCTCGGTAGTATTACGCTTTATAAGGTTCCGTGGGAAGTATTAAATGGAATTTTATTTTTGTTTATTTTTTCTTATATTCGGTAAGGACTACATTATTTTTTTTAATAAGTTATATAGCTAATAATGTAAAAAATGATTAATTACGATAACTAGAAGTGTATCAACGATCGCTACGTAAACATCAATTGATCATTTGCGCTGGCACTAATAAAGTAGATGAGCGATGCGCTCCCGTAATTAAGATACTCTACGCTACATTTATTTTACAGCTTTAATAGATTACAATTAATGTGAAGCAAATACGTACATAAATATCTGAAATTTATATAATATTTTGTTTGTCGTTCTTCTACATACGCAGGCTAACACGGCAATCAAAACAAAGCTTTTAATTTCGTATTAAAAATATATAAAAATAAAAAAACATCAGCTTCACGCTGTATCCCGCACACAGCACGGTAGGCAGAGGAAACCTAGTGTTAAGACACTCCGTTCCTCACTTTCTGCCGAATTCTGGAGGCTTTGCGTGTTGAGTGGCAGAACTCAACGCCGCGCTTAATTTCAACACCAGAGCGAAGAAATGGAAATGTAAATTTAAGTAAATATTTCATCTCCTCGAGTGGGGATCGAACCCACAACCAGTCGGTTTTACAGTCACACCTCGTGCCGCTGCGCCACGACTGGCCTATAAAAAATATATATTTAGTCTTATATCTGTAGTAATAAGCAAATCGATTTTAATAATAATAATTATAGATTAATTATTCTTTGATCGATCTTATTCAGTCTAATAGAACCCATGATGAATGATGTGACAAAACTTCAAAACTAGTTATACGTGTCCTCGAAGTCATTATATTGTCTAACGAAGTTAATAAATACAGTTTGGTGATAAGACAAAATTAAAAGAATTAAATTATTATTTTAGTAATCGGTTCTGTAAAAACTATATTAAAATAGTTAAAATTGTTTATTCTTTACAATAATTTTAACCATTTTATTCGCGTTTTTTTTTCATATGAATACCAAAAGTGGTATATATTTATTTTGAACTTATACCTAAGAAATATGTCAAATGTTCAAGAGCTATAATCGTGTATAACAATATAAATTTATAATGAACTTGACAGTGGTGATGCTATTAGCTGGTGGGCGACGCATTCCGTTGCTATAAATACCTAGCGGTGTGTGAGACAAGTTGCGCACCAGCTTAGTCCCTTCTCAATATAGTAAGGGGAATACTTCAGAGTATACTAACCTATACTCTCCTAATGTTCGTGAGTTTTTTGAGTAGATTCAAGATTTTAGGAATTTTGAACGTAATTATTATTAAAAAAATATAAAAAATGTTGTTAGGCTAATTAAAAAAATCAAGCTTTTGTTAATTTTCATTATTTTTTTCATTCTGATGTACACGTTTTGATTCTTTTTATAATCCAAGACTTTTAATATTGTATACAGTTGCAATACTTCAAAACAAAGCTTCTAGACTACTGTCTCCAAGCGAATGACTCCGAGTGCCGTGTCTTTTGTGGTTTAATTTAAAAAGAACCGGAAAAGACCTTAGCATCTACTATAATCGTTTATCGGAAACAAAGTAAAATGCCGTTTTCTCAAGCACAGTGACATCTATGATAAAAGGATTTTTCGTAATACTACCCGACATAATATAAATTTAAGTAAGTTAAACTAACATTATATGATTACGTTTCCAGAATATGACGAGAATCAATAAAATTAGATAGCTATTCATATCCTATACGCTATTATAACTTTAGTTTAATAGTAAATTTTATATTATAGTAGTATTATGTAGTATTTAAAAAAAATGGATTTAGCACCTAGGAATCTTATTCTTACTTCGTCATGCGAAGATTTACACTTTTGAAGATATACTCGTATAAACTGCTACGGTAGTCGTTCCATTCCAACATAATTAGATATTATTTTATATTAACAACATCCTATTTTAAATATTAATTAATTTCTATTTAAGTTTGTCCTCAACTAAGTCACAAGTAACTCTAAAATTAGACGAGTCACAGAGAGATTGGGGACCGGTCATAATTAAGTTTGGACGGAATTGCGCTCCAATACATATTATGACGAACTGTAACTCCATGGATGCTATCAATTATTCTGTTTGTTATTTACGATATAAATTTATACGAGTATTTGTATCTCGTGAGTGCATTCGCCCACAAACTTAAAGATTGGCAACTTTTATATATACATCAGAAAATTGATACGGAACCCTTGGTGATCAAAACAAACTTGCACTTGACTGGTTTTTTTTAATATATGCAGCAAGAAAGATCCCGGATTTGGACACCCCGGCATCGAAGATCCTTTTCAATAAACTTGCTATAATTAAGCGTTTTCTAATTCGTAATATCAATATTTTTTAGACTACGAGCATTCGCCCTTAAGGGAATTATCTCGTGCACCTTTCCCTGTAAGAATGTACATATATAGCTATAACTATACAGCTAACAATACCATATAGATAGTTGCCAAAACTTTTTAAGAAATAACGTTGAAATGTGTCCAAGATACTTCATACGATGAGACAAGGTCCACCTCTGGGAATTCCGTTGGATCTAAGGGTTTAGAATAGAATAAAAGTATATGAATAAATAATAATATTTCTTCGTTATTTTGGAATTATATAATATGCCAGTTACTGTTTAAATTGTCATAGTAAAATATCATCATTATTATCGTCATCAGCGCGTCTTCGTCCAATAATGGACATACGACTCTTAACCCTCTGCGACTGACGTGGTAGTCCCATAGACACCGCGAAATACAAAAATCGTTATATTACTACTAATTTTCAAACTGAGACTACCGCAGTCCAGGAGACTATCACATCTGCGTTTACGTAAATGAACTAGACACCTCAGTAAAATAGTTTAATTTTCATACAGTCTCTAGTGAAGATAATGTGTGTTTTTGTATTATTTTGCGTTATTTTAGAATGAGACATTGTATTTTTGCTTATATTATACACACAAATCCTTATAAAGATTTATTTTCTCATCGTATATGAAAAACGAAAAATGATACAGGAAAACTCGTTACGTTAGCAGACTGTAATCACATGGAAAGTACAGTGAACAAGATGGTTAAATTTGTTATTTAAAAGAGAGAGAGAATTTAAAATAAATTTAACATAAATAATATACTAGTGGTCTAATAAATGTAGATAAAATAAATGCATAAGCTTGATCTATAAAAATATTTGCTGTTAAAAAATGTCTCGTGGACTACTGCGTCGGTATAATTGTAAAAATTAAACTACGTCAGTCGCAGAGGGTTAATAGGCATGCCGCTGTTCTTCGCTGTCGCTTACCTATATAATTGTAAATTGTTACTTCACTTAGATGAAGGTGTTCTATAGTACTTTGTATTAAACAAAATATATTAAAAAATTAAAATCAAATTTAATTTAATTTAAAAAATATATTTATAAAGTTACTTAAATACAACGTTATCTTGTATTGGCATAGATTTACCTTGTTTTTTTTTAATGTATGAAATATGCAAACAAAAGCAACTATTTATTAAGTCTCAAATTCTAGTTATAGTCGAGTGTAGACAACTCGCAAATAGGTTTTATGTAAGTGTTGCCTTATCGATTTGCATCGCGTGTGTTGGTATGATAAGCACTTCAGTAAAGTAAATAGCTACCAAAGATTATAATATTTGTTCAGTATCGTAGATTACTTTCAATTCAAATAATAGAACTGTTAATATGACAATATTAAGGCCTTTGATTCGTTTTTTTTTTGTTTTAATAATTTCTGATGTTCGGAGATATTATAGATAATACTTTAAGAGCGGAAAATCACAAAATATTCTATAATTTAATGTTTATTGACATTTTAAAACACGCAATGTCACTACTGTATATTCAAATTGTAAATTACACTCTTTCTCCCAAATGGATACAACGCAACTCACTTGTACTGACAATCCTCAAAACTTTTTGCTCTACTGGCGTTACATTACATCTCAATTACAAATAATGCTTTATATGTATATATATGCTAGCGAGTATCGAATTTTATGGTGACTAGAAGCATTCATTACTTATCGCTGTGTCAACTGCTACGTTGCAGGTGCTGATAGGGATATTAATGTAATAGGATGTTACACTCGGACGAAAACTTAATTAGTAATTACTATTATTATAAATCTAATACTATTTTAAACAATATGTTTTAGTCTTTTATCTAATTGATACATGTGCTCTTTGCACTAAATATATACATTACATAATTCTCGTATATTATTTAACAATATTTTTGTTTATATTTTGTTATTATCGTTTATAATATAAATATATTTTATTTACAAAATAAGATTACCTACCTTCAATCGTACAAGTTCCATTAGTATTTTTTTTTAAAAAATATTTATGATACTAGTAACTGGCATATGAGTTAGCAGCCACTTTTTAGTGCGTGAATATGTTATTCAGAATGCCGAGCTTTTACAAATGTATTTGTCGATACTTTTTTTTTGGTTGACCTACATACATAGTTAACACTTATAACGCAAACAAAAAATATAAAAAATAAACAATTTTGTTGCTTAAAATAAAAGAAATTATAATTTGTTTGTAATTCCTCTGTTTTTGTTGAGGCCAGTCGTGGCGCAGGGGCACAAAATGTGATTGTAAACACGACTGGTTATAGGTTCGATCCCCACTCGAGAATATGAAATATTTATTAAATTATTTAATTTATATTTCCATTTCTTCGACGACCAATATTATCTGATGTATTACAACAAACGTACATACACATATACGGTAAAACATCACTTATTTCTACTAGTTAAAACTTAAAAAAAAGGATGTTGTCAGTTGGACTTGTACGCATGTAAAAATGAAGAAATGCTTGAATATGATCATCTAACTAAGCATCAAAGCGCGTGTTCTTATTTTCATAAACGAGATAATTGATTATTTTTTGGTATTAGGCATATTTTTCTTAAATTATTTTACATTAAAAATTTAATAATGCATTTTAAAAGTGCTTGACTACATTAGATTATACCGACAGATACATTGTACAGACAGATTGATGTGTTACTTAAGGGAACGTTTATATTTTGAACTTTTTCAATATTTTGATTTTAGTATTTATAAACAAAAATATTTTCTTATCTTACGTTATTGTCCTTTCAATTTTTATGTAAACAAAGTCCAGTGTGTTTAATTTTTGTTATTTATTAAATGATTTTTTGTCGAAAAATAGACGGGAAACAGAAAACCGAGTGATATATCACTAGGCTTACTTAGGCTTACTTTCCCTGCATGTATTAGGTACTTTTAATCTCTCGACGCTAAAAACCCTAGAAATATTAATATATTATGTAATCATGACAACGAAAGTCCCATATGTGATATTGTCTCTATTTACTATGGAAAGTGCAATGCAGTGCTTGCTGTATTCAAATGAAGATAAGTGATCTTCACTTCGGATACGAAATCCGCTTTATTTTATCTTTATAATTTTAATGTTAAAATTTTTTGTTTTGTAAAACTTAGCGACCCGTATAAGCCTTTGTGCAACGAAATTTGTATTGTGTTTCTACTTTCATTATTAGTTGATGTAATGATATAATTAGCGCCTTTGTCTACTTTGTAAGTATTTTTTTATAAATTAAAATATGTTAAAAAAAATGTCTATTTTAAATTAATTAGGTACTTACATAAGTATCCAACAATATTGTAATATTAATATAATAAAAATAATTGAATACACGGCACTATATTACATTTTATTTATTTTTGGCTTAAAATTTGTTTAGAAAATAATAATAATATAGTAGAAATGTGTGCTTGTAAGTCTTAACCTGTCTGTCTTTTTTTTTTTTTTTTTTAGTTTCTGCTTACTCAAAAACGCAACGTCCTTAAAAGAGCAAACATAAACAAACATTATTATTCATTGCTCTCTCTCGAACCTACAAAATATTTATATTTAGTGATACTATAAAAAAATGTATGAATATTAAATATAATAAAATACTATAATTTTATAATTATATCCAACGACTATTTTCAACAATTTTCAGCAACATTTTTATCAACTGTTGACAAGTGGGAAGTACTTAAGTATTTTATAAATAATTCCAGTCTATAAATAATCGTGACTAATATGCGAGAGTACGCACGCTTAAATATATCTACAGCGCTTCAAAATATAGAAAGAATTCTGTGATGTTTATACTTAAATTGTAGTAAAAAATAGAATAAACGAGGCGTTTTCATATAGTAGATCACTAGAGATGTATTAAAAGAACAAAAATTAAAAGAATTTAAACGATACTATTAGCAATTCTCAACATAAATCGAAATCAAAGAACGGAGAGAGAGATTAGTTCTTAATTAAATTGACGAAGAGTCGTTTCAACACAATATATGATTCACTGTTTTGTATACATCTTTTTGTGTTTTAATATGATCTTTCTATTGTTATATTTAACTTATCAAAGGCAATTTATTTTATTAAAATATATTGAAGGTGCGGGTAGAAAGTAAAGTGGTATATCGCTATGATTCAAACTTACGAGTACCGCACCTTATTATAGGTCTCTAATAATGATGGCATTATATGTAACTTATGAAATAATAATTAAAAAGGCGGTAAAAAGTTGTCTGTTCGATGATTATAATTAAATTACTTTGAAAATTAAACTTTGATTTTTAAAGCGTTTGTTTATGGATTTGTATACGCTTATCTCCGAATTCTAAATTAAACTTATAATCACATAACAAGCCTTGGTAAGGTTTAATGTATTTAGTGAAATTGATTTTAAAGTTCTTTTTTAATAATTATATTAGGGTGAAGTAAACTGTATAATTTTGGGAAAAGTGACAATATTAAAAATTCTGTAGATTATGCAAAATACCAGTCTTTTTACGGATTCTATTTCAATTGCTCTCACGCTTTAAGGTTAATAAATCCTTAATCCTATTTGAACCGTAGTGCTAGCTCTGTGAATAAACTAAATTATGTTGTTATATCAGAATATCACTATAATATTTTACCGACTATAGCTATAAGATATTAGACATTTAATGAAACAGATTATAACATTTTAAAAGAGTGTATTATCACAATCACACGATCAATAATATATTAAGTTTTCATATTTAATGTGTTGAGTGGCAGAACTCAACACCGCGCTTCAGCTCGCTACCTAAGCGAGGAAATGAAGATATTAAATATTTTATTCCCTCGAGTGGTAGGAATCGAACCCACGAAAGCTGCGTTTATAGTTGCACGTCTATGACACTGCGCTACGACGGCCTAAAATAGTATCTATTATAATATTCGTTATTCTATTAAAATACATAATAAAACTATAGTTATAGTTGAAAAATAGTTTGTGCTCAAAGTTAAACTGATCTCTGTCAGTAGAAGATTTCTACCAACCAACGATTAATTCATACATGTGAGCTTTATAAAAAACCACTGCCTAATATAGCTCTACTTTTAGTGGAACGAATTAGTCGATCCAAAGTAATTCTAAGTAAATCGACTCGAAGCAATGGATTTCTTGGAATGCTTTCAACCCTTACGCTGTTAAACTTCTCATCTTAATTGAAACTTGATTCCTCGACTTGAATTACTTAGAATTGTACTGAGGGAGAATGTTTTCCGTCATTTTCAAATATAAGTACAGCGTTAACAAGAGATTCGAACTTTCAATAATAATTACTGTAGCTATGTTATAGGTATATATTCATAGTCAATTTATATATTT
Source organism: Heliconius himera (assembly GCA_021202915.1). Taxonomy (NCBI): domain Eukaryota; kingdom Metazoa; phylum Arthropoda; class Insecta; order Lepidoptera; family Nymphalidae; genus Heliconius; species Heliconius himera. The sequence goes on along the minus strand of JAJHJA010000512.1, from coordinate 215,868 downwards.
TTTAGCTTCACGACGTATCTTCTATATAGCAGGGTAGGCAGAGTAAGCCAAGAAACTCCGCTCTCCATTTTAAGTGATGAAACTCAACGCCTCGCTTTGCCTCATCACTAGAACGAATAAATGAAAATATTAAATATTTTCATTTCCTCGTATGGGGACCAAACCCACATCCTATTGCGCTTACAGTTACATGCTTGTGCCCTGTGCCACGACTGTCCTAGTTAGTTTATTGAATAATATTAAAACATTGTTATACTTTTATAAAAAAAATAAAAAAAATCAACAACAAATCTCTACGATAAGTAAGTGTATCATGAGAATAATTTACAAAATCCACAAAAACGCTACATATCAACATTCTAAATAGGCAAAAATTTATATCATTATATATGTAAGTTCCACACTGTACTTTAATTAATTTAAGTTCAATTTTGCACATACTACTGCTATATTCTCTTGGCAGTTTTAACAAAGAAATTGTTTTCTTAGCCTAGTCTTTAAGTGAATGGGGAACAAAGAGCCTCGCGTCTGCATTATGCTGAGTCAATAAGAGGCTATCTGTGAGACTGTGTGCGCTTACACAAAAGCTTTATATTTTTACGAACTTGACATATAGAAATATAGAAAAAATGCTAGTATTGTTGTAAACTGTAACAAAAGAATCCAATTGTATCGTTAATTTGTAATTAAATTGTTCTCTAGAATAATTATACCATGCTGTAGTTTAAATCTTCTTAGATGTATTTTTAACTGTGTTCAACATAATAAAAAAATAAAAAAATATCATACATAATATTCTAATTCATACTCACTGTACACTCTACAAGGAGAGATGTGTCACAAAAAAGATGAGAGGGTAGGACAAATACTGAAATATATTTAGTATAGTTGGTCGTCGAAAATATATATTTTATACGCAGACAAATCTGGTGGAGTTTGTTGTATCTCAGTTGAAATGAGTCTTAACATTTTTTCTGGTTTATATTTGAAAATATCCTTATTTCCTTGTTCTTCTTTGCTTAACCAGTGCGTTGTCGGCGAAAAGCAGAGATCGACGTAATTTCAATAACATTAAAAAATGGTGTGACACATAAATAACAATAAATATTAACCCTTTGCGTTCGGATGTCTCCACAGCGGCGGCACACCTTGTTATTGGGCTATTTTAATTTTTTTTTTCTAAAAAAAATATTCACATTTTTTGCACTAAGTGTAATACGGAATTTTAGCACATTTTAAATAAACTCATATAAAATAGATCTGGGTAGATAGATAAATAGTCCGAGTACAATGTAATAACAAAAGAACCTATTTACGAGTGTATTATATAATTAACTTTTTGTAACAGAAAAATAATAAAATAGTGATTGTCTTAATATTTGTTAAGTATATATAGGCATAAAGTGTGACTGTAAAACCGACTGGTTGTGGGTTCGATCCCCATTCGAGGAGATGAAATATTTACTTAAATTTATATTTCCATTTCTTCGCTCTGGTGTAGAGGCAAAGCGCGGTGCTGAGTTCTGCCAATTAACACGCAATGCCTCCAGAATTTGGCAGAAAGTGGGGAACTGAGTGTCTTACACTAGGTTCCCTCTGCCAACCCTGCTGTGTGCGGGATACAGCGTGAAGCTGTTTTTATTTTATTTGTTAAGTAAGAAATCGTATTTGATAATTTGACAATATTTTGTATGAAATTTTGTAACTTGGGTGTTCTTGCTTGATCATTGTACTCAATTATAAGTTATTTTCTTTATTTTACTATTATGGTTTCACTTATAAATCCTGCAATACTGAGAAAGCGTCATTTGCTTGAATTTTTAATTGTCTTCCGAGATTTCATTGTGACCCAAATTAGGTCGCGTTCCAGTGACTCTCAATCGTTACTCACACAATATCTTACTGATTGTGCTGTGAATTGTGACGGAGCTAATTCGATGGGTTCTTTATAATAGAAGTTATAGATAGATGTTATGATTGTTGTTATTGTTGGGTGAACTAGGGAAATCGTTTCGAAAATAAATATTTAATTCAAGGCCAGTTGTGGCGCAGAGGCACAAAGTGTGACTGTAAAATCGACTGGTTGTTGGTTATGTAAATAAATATTTCACTTGCGGAAGTGAAATATTTATTTACATTTGTATTTTCATTTCTTCGCTCTGGTGAGCTCAGTTGAGCTCGAGTTGAGCTCCGCCACTCAACATTAGGTTCCCTCTGCCTACCCTGCTATGTGCGGGATACAGCGTGAAGCTGAAAAAAAAATATAAAAATACATTTCTTTTCATGAAAGCTAGAGAAATAAAATACATTAGGATAAGTCGAAACCTTCCTTATTATAAGGTATGTAACTGTGACATTCAACGTCAAAAATTAAACATTATCTAGAAGATATTGTTTTTTTGTTATCATAATATTGATATTAAATTTTTATGACAAGTTTGCGACCTGCTCGCGGCTTCGCCCGCTTATACTACACAATTATTTATTTTATTATCTGAATTACTTTCGTGATCTAATAACATTATCTTTTTAAGTTTCGGTTGTTTATAATGTAAATTATTTTTCTATTATAATCAAACTCATATAAATTTTTTATTATATTAATATAAATAATAATGAAAAAAAACAGCAATATTTTGATGTATTCAATTGAAATCTACTAATATTATACCAATTTCATCATATTGAGAGTAATACTCTAGATTCAGTACCTATCTATAAAAATCATCTCTAACTCTCCTTGAACAACGGAATGCTTCACAAGAAATCAACCAATTTGTTTGGATAACTCGTAGAAGATATCTGTAGAAAATTTTGAGTTTTGAGCTAAAAGAATCTTGATAAGCATAGTTTGCAATAGTTTGCGATCTGAATACCGAAGCACTGTTTACTAAATCGAAGATCTTGAAAGCTATCAGGAACGTGGTATTCGAAAGTTTTGCAACATTGCTATTTAGTTAGTTCAAATTTCTACAAATATTTAGAAAACATAATGTTTATTAAATAAAAAATGAGGGTAGGCAGAGGGAAGCTAGTGTTATGACACTCCGTTCCCCACTTTCACGCCGATGTTTTTGAGGCACCCCTTGATGAGTGGCGGAACTCAACGCCGAGTTTTGTACCTTGGTACCAGAGGGAATAAATAAAAATATTAATATATAATAACTTTCCCGAGTGGGGATCACAATCACACCGCCACCGTAATTAATGTTTATTATTTTACAATTAAATAACGTAGCGTTTGATACTCCGTTAGCTCCGACTACCCCGCTGAGCTAGATTATATTAGATTGGATTATTAAATTAAATAACTTTATATTCTTATTTACAGATCAAGACGCTTGCACTGAAAACGAAAGCGAATTACAAGAACATTGGCGCAATGAGGGCGGCGGGACCCTCCTGAGGTCCCGCCTCGCGATGGGCTCAAACATAAGCCAGCATTCCGCAAAGGGGCTTAAAGGCCGACGAGCACGCTCCAGCGGCGATCTCTGCAATGGAGAAACTAAAAGTCAAACAGAGTCTTCGGTCTGCGGATCAGTTGTCGGTGATGTTATGGGCTGGAACAGGTCTCTACCCAACCACTTGGATGGAAACCGACATTTAGCCGACTATAGTCGAGTCAATAATAATTATGGTGAATTCGGAACCTATAATCGATGCCATCCCAAAAGTGGGCGTGGCCTTCGGTACCGCGTGTCCAAATCAGGTTAGTCTATTTAATTAACTATCTACAACGGATTTATAAAGCTTAATTTATTATTAATTTTAAACATTTCCTCTATATTTTCAATATAGGTGTATACTAAAACGTCTACAATATTTAAAAAACGTTCTATGAATCTTTTCAGAAGTCACAAAATAAATAATCTAAAATTAAATATTTTTTTGGCTAACACGATTGTTAATATAATCTACCGTCAGACGCATACGTTTCCTCTTAAATATCTCTGGAGAAATGTCTTAGTGTAACGAGAGTTTCTTTACATCTAAAATTCTATCCTAAAAATGAATTATGAAATTCCTTTTATATAGCTATCTAGATCAAAAACGGTAAGTAGATAAAAAGCCTAAGAGCCGCGAGGGGAGATTAATCTTCTTACAGTTTCATAAAAAGTAAGGTTAAAGAAATTAGATCGGAGACGTCTTGTGAAAAACTAATTCAGTAATTGATTCACCAGCTTTCTGTAAATATTTACATTATCTGGTAACGTTTAAGTAATATCCTAATAGCTTTACTCGCGATATTAGTATATTTTTAAGCATCACTTACCTCCATCAGGTAAAACGGTTGGCACTTTTCCCCACTTTCCACACTTTCCGCATCGAATTTCATCTAACTAGGGCAGAGAAATAAAAATAATTAAAATATAATTACTACACCACAATTATCCATTATTATATAAAGCTTCAATTCTAAAACGATAACGATTAAAGACAAAGTATTGAATAATAACAATGTGGTTTTATGACCTCGTCAGCTGATTGCAGATTTTAGTTTAATCGAGCAAGTTAATAGAACTCGCTCTAGCTCCTACGGCGAATGCTTGCACTGTATAATAATCACATAATTCAGAACATCCGGTAAAGCTACAGAGCGGTCGTTAGGTTTGCATAAAGGCTACGTACTACGCTCCCGTCTCATATTACTCAAGTATAAAGTCGAAAATGCAAAAAATATATGTATATTTAAACGGATGTTCCCTAGTTTATCTTTGTATCAAATAAACACACACATATCCATAGAGCTAGCTTCCCTCCATGTCGCAAATGTGTGCAAGTACTTCTTTTCATACATTGCATTCCTTTTATACGTATCTGCTGAGTGGGAACACTACACTAATTTTATGGAAACAAGATTCACTTTAATCATTTACGTCGAGTTTATAAAGGCAAGTTTGAAGCACTTTACGAATATACTCTCTGGGGAAGCGAAAATTTTATATTAAGATTTTATGCAAATTAAAGTGTAGTGAATAACGATAAGACGAGAGAAAACTTCTAAAATAAATCTTTGAAATATACTTATATAACGACAAGAATACACATCATAAAAAAAGCTAGATGAGCAGATTTTAAATTTGATTAGTTTTAATCGTAGATCAGTGTTGCTGACTATAAACACGATAGTTGTAAGTTCGACCGCCCGCTTGGTTAAATGAATTATTTCTATTTCCCCGCTCTAGCAAACTACAGTACTACAGTTTCCAGTGTCTCAAATTCGTATGGTAAGCGAAAGATTGAGTGTCTTAGTCTCGTATTTATAAACTGCTTTCAAATCTGAGATATACGGACAGATTTATATATACGGACCTTTAGAAAAGGTTTAAACAGTTTGTCGAATGTTGACTTACATATATATTTTTAATGTAAATGTTAACAATAGGGGTGAAAATAAAATGTATTTGTTTTAAATATTCACAATATTTTATGTTATTTTAATACTAAATTGAGAGACTCGTTTAAATAAAATAACGTTGTTTGTGTTTGTGCTTCTAATTAATACTTCCGGTATTTCATACATGGTGCAACTGAAATTAACTATTTAAGAGCTTAGTATTCAATTTAAAATTGTCGTTTTTTCTTTACAAAGAAACATGTATAAGTACAATTCTTTTTTATATATAATGTTCATCTTCGCGATGGACAGTGAACAGTATAGAAGTAACAACATAGCACGTAAATATACATTTCATTACATTTATGTGCAAGCGCTTCCAGCCAAGTTAAAAAGTTGGAAATGCGCGGTGTGTATTTTAGACGAACCATTTTGAGCTACTTTTGAGTTCTACCTTCACAACTCGTAAACTATTTTATCTACATACATGAAAATTGGCACATTTATTATTATATTAAAATATCCTCTCTTGTAAGTGTTATCTTCATATTAAAGTTTAGAAACCAGCATTTTTATGACTGACTCACTTATTAAAATCCTAACCCACATTTAGGTGATCTAGACAACTATCAACAAATTTAAAAAAAATAATGCGGTCGTGGCGCAGCGGCACGAGGTGTGACTGCAACCGACTGGTTGTGGGTTCGATCCCCACTCGAGGAGATGAAATATTTACTTAAATTTATATTTCCATTTCTGCGCTCTGGTGTCGAGGTTAAGCGCGGCGTTGAGTTCTGCCACTCAACACGCAATGCCTCCAGAATTCGGCAGAAAGTGGGGAACGGAGTGTCTTAACACTAGGTTCCCTCTGCCTACACTGCTGTGTGCGGGATACAGCGTGAAGCTAATTTAATTTAATTTAAAAAAAAAAAATAATCAAAAAACTAAAGAATTAACTGAGAAAAGAAAGTCCCATCCTAAAAATGTAATCAAAAAAATTTATGTGAAATGAGAGCCAAGTTCAATGTTAAGCAATGCATAGTTCTCGACTGCAACGAAAAAACAATCCCAGATCTGTATGGGCATGGTTTAATTCTGAGTTCATTTGGAATAAAATTGAAGCTCAAACTTTGACTTTGCTTAATAAGTTCTTTGATTTTCGCGTATATTTGAGATTATACATTTTGGAAACCCGAGGTTTCGAACACTTTGCAGTAGTCCGTGGTCACGGGAAGACTGTCTACCCGGGTCGGACTGTCGTCGGGTTTCCAAAATGTATAATTTAAAATATACGCGATACGGGTTAAAATAGTTTCATTTAAAATTTGACTTTGCTATTTTTACCACTAAACAAAATATATCATTCTAATAAGATAAATCCAGTACAAGCTGGTACACTAACTTACAAATACAATAAAATGTACATAAAAAATTGTCGAATTAAGTTTCGAGCTAGAATTATGTTCCAAGTGACCTCAGATCTCAGCACTATATAGGTCCCCGATAGTTTTGTCGGTGGAGTCGAGATTGATGCATTACGCAACATTGGACTTGGCTTTTATTTTAAATAGTTTTGGTGGTATTAGCGACATGTATTTTAAGTTTACGCTTCTTTCAATATTTACCAGTTTGGTAATGAAGTCATGTCATTGTCCTTGTCTTTGTCCTTGACTCCATTTTATAACTCTAGGTGAAGGACCACTTACCTACAACTTTATTGAATTATCCATTTAACCATATGAGTTTAAAACATACAATAATTGCAGTGCTGATTACATATTATATTTGTATAGATTAATGTAAATTATTACAACGCCGGTTAAATAGAGAAGTAGCAAAATTAATTTCACCTTTACGCTGTATTCTGTAAATAGCAGGGTAGACAGAGAGACCCTAGTATTAAGACATTCCGTCCCCCATTTTCTGCCGAATTTTCGAGGCATGGAACGCTTAGTGGAGGAACCCAACCCCGGGTTTTTGCATTAGTGCCAAAGCGAAGAAATAGAAATATTAATAAATAATAATTCATTGCCCCGAGTAGACAAGTCCACATATTTAGATATTTTTTTCTTTTTTTGCCTTACCGAGATTATCAACATATGAAATAGCAATGTCAACAACAATCACTGCGCGGAGCGCCATTCGGTCTAATACTACTATATCAGGTCTATTGGCAACAATATACCTGTCAGTAATAATAGACCGATCCCAGTAGAGCAAAGCGCAGCTATTTTCAAGAACAGACGTGGGATTACTATAGTAATTCCACAAGGCCATATCGAAAATCAAGTTGCTGGTGTAAGACGAAAACAATCAAAGACCATATATCTGAGAGACTCTCTAAGTTGATGACAGATGTCGCCCGACAGATGTCGATATTGTAATTGGCATCATTGTTTTGTTCCGCTCGCCGTTTTCTTACAACTTATTATTGGGTGTTGGTTAAATCTCCATTGATCTGGAACGTAGAGAATATTATACTCACATATTTACTTTACACCATTTTCCTCAAACGGTGGATTTGGATTTGATTCATACAGTCGGATATTTATATACGAAATTTTTCCTTGCTTATATTTTGTTAGACCACAGCGCTGTCTTGAGTTTCATCACAGGCAATCTTTAGAATAGGCGGACAGTAAGTAGTCTTTACTCAATAAAATGATTTAAGACTCACCTGTTTTGCCTAGTCTGTTTTTTGTGTCATATAAAATGGAAAAAAAAATATGAAAATACTTTCTTTAGTATTTAAATTTATTTTTAAGTGAATATTGGATAAAATATTCTTACACATATTACAGAATGAAGGAAAATTTAACGGACAAGAAAGATAACAATAACTCTTTCTGCCTTACCTCAGCTCAGTTACTCTATTGAAATTTTATCTAAGGTATCTTTATTGGAATTTATGAATATATTTTTCTTAGAAATTGCAATGGAAACCCCTATTTCATCAATTCATGACAAATAAATGAAAACGGCATATTTCTTTGATAAAAAATCATGTTTGTTTAGAGAAACCGATTATTTTATATTATATGGTTTACTTGTAGACCTTAAATATATTTTCTTACTTTGAAATTATTTAGCAAAATTTTCTTATCAAAATCTTTATTATTAACTTTCATATTACAAAATCTTTATTATATAATTTTCATATTATTTTTTATACTTACGAGTATAACTAAGAACAAGATTTAATATATTGATACTTAGTTCATATACTTTAAAATTTCAGGATACGATAGCATTTGACCGTAAAAGAGATTGTTGTAGGTCCTACCTTCTCTCGAAGATAGGATTCTGTTAAGATAGTGATTTTAGTTAGATGCGCGACATTGACTTATTAATATGTATGTCTGAAATTCGGGCCGTCTGTCCGCTATTTATCTCAAATATATCTTAGTTTTTTGGAGTACAGAAAAAAGTTAAACTTCTAAGTCAACGAGAACGACAGATTTTACGAACAATCATAATAATAAGGAAATATATTCATAATATTTCCTTTATTTGTACTGTAAGTAAGTTCTCAAAGTATAAATAAATGAAAAAATATCCGAAAAATGTATTTTTTTTAAATAAGTACATATTATGCATAATTTTGCCTAAAATCCTTAAATAGATACGGATAGCTCGGCGGGCGAGTCACATTCCTATTTAATGTTTTATTTTACATCTAGTTCCGCCAAACCAACACTGGTGCCACATTTTAAGTTTTCCATTTTGTAAACTGAGTAACGCAAACAAAAAAATAAATAAATAAATGACGGTTAACAAAACACAAATATGTACATGTGTGAATGGCTGTGTAAATTTGAATTTGGAATTCCTTATCAAAGAGGAGAAAGTTGCCAGTACGAAAAAACGCCATTTTCATATGTAAGAACCGAGGAATTGTGTAGTATATGTACTAACCGAAAAATGTAGCTTAAAACAAGAAAATACTTAAATCTTACTAATCTAATCATATTGATGTATTCGAATGATCTAATGTATTTAGTTTCAATTTATACCACTCAGTAATATTTAGTAATTCACAAAAGTTTCCTTAATATTTCCTGCTCAATTTGTCTTACTAATCAACAGAATAAACGTAAAAGGATTTCTTTGTTGGCTATTATTAATCCCAATTTGCCTGTTAGATTGGACTTAACATGACATTGATTGAACACTGCTCACTGTGGGAAAGGCAAATAAATGGTTTATTATAATCACAATGCCAAAATTAGATTCCATTTATTTTAATACTTATATTTCAGCTTCACGCTGTATCCCGCATATCGCAGGGTAGGCTGAGGCACTTATAAATTTAAGTAAATATTTTATCTCCACGAGTGGGGATCGAACCCACAACCAGTCAGTTTTACAGTCTCACTTTGTGCCCCTGCGCCACGTCTCCTTTATCTATACTTATAATTGAATCGTAGCGGATCAGTGTCTGTACTTGGAAAATAAATAAGAAAAGATGTTACTGGGGGCCTTTATAGATGTAGATGTAATAGAACCCGAAACAATGATTTTTAAATTTTTTGTCTGTTTCTCGTGCGTTTGTTCACGCTAATTTCAGAATCGGCTTAACCGATTTAAATGCAGTTTGCACTATTGGATTCTGGTAAACTTCCGTTAACATATAGAGTTCGTATTATTACAATCAGATCATAACTAAAAAAAATATATCAATTTCAAGTACCACATAGTAGTAAAGAGACAGTGTAACAGTAGAGTTCCACATTATAAATTAGAAATTAGAGATAACGTCACTTCAACGTCACTTACCGTCCCAACAGAGACACCTGTATTAGTAGTGATTTATCTTATTATGAAGCCACTTTTTAACCGACTTCTGTAAGAAAAGGAGGATTCGACGTATTTTTTGTATGTTTTTTACCTCATCCTGTAACTATACCTACCTATGAAATGTCTTTTATTAAGATACCAATTCTCCTGATAGATTCAAACTTATGTTTCGATGGAATTCCATCTAGCTTCTAAATTATATCTTATGTAATATAACTACTAAGCTGCAAAACAGTACTTATTTATAAAACGTATAAAAAATTTACTTAGTGGAACTCGAATCCGCGCCTTCTTAAAACCGACCAGGCGCTTTGACCACTAAGCCATATGTTCTTATCAAGCTACGTCGAAATTTCCTAATTATGAAATACATAAAAAATTAAAAAAAATATCTGCAAAACAGTAATTCAGCAAGAAAAAATATAAATCTTATATATCCCTATCGTGTGAATTGTGAACGATTAGAATATAACAAAGGCATTTAAAATTACGTCGAGGTAGATTTATTTGTATTTAACATTTTACTTTATAACATTTTTAATAATGTGTACAATATTCATAATGATGTTATTTCAGAAGGGCAACAGGAAACTTTTATGGTGCTATTAGGGAGGTGATTCTTTATATTTAAATTTTAATCAGTCGAGTTGAGGTGAATAATGAGTTTTGGCTCCAGGATCTTTATTTTTAGGACTGTTTATGTATAACAGTGTTCGTATGGATTACATCGTATGCGTGGAAAAGTCAATATCTATATTGACTTGTTTTATATTTATTAATTAAATAAAAAAAAACAAACACCATACATTAAATAGTATTTTAGTATAGACGAATTCAACATTTATCCTTAATAATAATTTATTAAAGAAAATTAATAAAAGCTATTCTCATTTTTAAATTTCAAAGTAAGACTGTTTGCAAGCCCTAGGCTCGGGTTGCAATCTTTTGATAGCACCTTTGAGCATTTTAATCTAAGCCTTTAAGACTCGTACTACTGCTTCAATTAATCTCCAAGTCTTTTCACTTACCAAAATAATCTGATGCCTGCAATTTATCTCTTTATAGTTGAAGGAAGTTTAAGCAATTTCATTTAAATTTAATACAATAAAATGATTAATGAGTGTAGTTTTATTAAAACTGGCTCCTGGAAATTTTGTCAAAGTAACGTAAATTCTCATTGTCTTTTCTTAATTTGATGTTTTGTTCCGAACTTGACATAAAATATTATCAGCAAAAACCATTCTTAATAGACGAACAAATAATAAATAATAGAGAGTATATTATATAATTTTAATTTAATTGTATAATTCTTTAAATTAGCTTCTGTTTTTCCATATTTGTATGCGTTTATGCACAACTATCCAGGATCTTAATATGTCACTACTAATAATATTACCATTTTAATATCATAGATAGATTGATAGCTAAAATCAATTAAATAAAACACTTATTTTGTAGGAATATTGTCGCATGCAATTTTTTATACTGACATACTTTTATTATTTTTGAATTAAAATAAACACAAAATGTGAATGAAAGTTTTTCAAAATAAAATAAACAAGTGGAAACTACGCTAAAATCAAAAAAACCAAACTTTGTGAACAAAAGCAAAGACAAACATGCAAAAAGTCAAAATTATTTAAAATCATGATTTGGGGTTTTGTTAGATTTACAAGTATATACATAGAAATGAGTTCATTGTATGTATAGATAAGGCCAAAGAAAAAATATCCATCGCTTAATTCAAATTATATTTAACAATACCATAAGACTGTGAAGATGAATAAGATTCCTCCGGCGCTGTAAACGATGATGATATAACCACAACACTACCGTCTACAAACTTTTAACGTTGTGATACGTTTATCGTTGCGGGTGACGAAGAGCAATGGTTTTACCAAACAAGTATGACCGACCCCCTGCTACACCATTATTCTTTGATGATGTGATTGGAAATTCTAGCGTACTTAATGCTGATATAAAGCATAGAGCCTCTGCATGTGCATGGTCCCTCAGTGTGTAAGAAAAAAGGCCGGCTGTTTTCTACAAGTGATAACTTAAAAGAGAAGAAAAGAATGTGAGCTAATGTCGCGATTCCTGCTCTTCTTGATTGATAGCGTGATAAACGTGAGCACTTTTCTATGTGAGGACTTTCCGATGGAAGTATACACGTTGCTTTTTTGTTACTTTTTAAAAATACGTTAGTTACCTACTCCATTCAAGTATTTCATAATTGAATTGAGGAAAACTAGTTATTCTGATTTTACCATTGATAAAAGAAAGCCACTCTAGTGCTGCATTGTGTTGAAACTAGGTTTGTATGTTTCAGTTTGTTTCGCTGCATTTTTAAACATCGATGAAATTTCAGCAGTTATTGCTGAAATCAATGAAGTCATTAAGTATTTAAATGATTGTAAAACGTGCTACTACTGTTCACATGTAATTGAAAATTATGATATAGTCGATTTATTAAACGGCACGCTTCCACAGATTGAAAATTAAATTAATTCATCCTGCATAATTTTATGAATTTATATAATTTAATGTTTGATTATTAATTTGACGCTAACGTAATATAATTTTCGATTCTTATTATATAATAATTATTAATAATTTTATTGTTGTCGTTTATTAATAATTTTATAATAAATTATATAAATGTAATTAAAATTTTATGGCGACCCGCTTGAATTACTCAATCACTTTTTTTCTTACCTTAATTGCTTTCGTGATCGAATAGCATTATTATTTTAATAACAATAATGCTTACATTGAAAACAAAAGTTTCAACCAGTTTAATATCTTTTTAACATTTTGTAGAAATTTTGTCGAACAAAATATTATTAATATTCACTTTTAAATTTTTTAAATAAAACACTTTTAAATAAAATGATGACTTTGTTAAGGAAAATTAGTCAAAACAATAGTGGAAATGCATTTAAATTAGTAAAATGCATTTTCAAATTAGCGGGTTTCGTTTTTGATATTAGCGTGCACAAACGCAGAGACAAATCGATAAAAAAAAAAAATATTGGATAAGCGGGGCTCGAACCCGCGCCTCCTGGAAACCGACCAGGACCTGGTCGGAGTCGAGGGTTTGAGTCCTGCTACGTTCAAATTTTTATACGTTGTCCAAATAAGTATTTTTCTTTCTTAAATGTGAAATAACACTTTAAAAATGTTAAAAATATTAGATAAGCTTTTAGTTAAAGTAAAGCAAAACCCATTTTACCACAAAAAATGCGTTATGCTTTTAAAAAATTATCTACATTTCTTAACATTTTATACCTTTTTGATTGTCTAGCGTATAGAGGTAAATGAAAATCTTTTTCATCAAAGTTTTAAACAAGCAAATACACCAGAGAAAACCTTGATTTTAGCTTTGATATATTTCAATATACAATAATTCAATGTGATTTTATAGGTGGTAATTAGTCTTTTAATGATTCTCTAATTAGACTAAATGTACGGGTATGTACACGTTACAACTACGTACTCCAGTTACATGTGAATCCCATTACAACCCCGTTTTGCAAACACAGTACGCTTGTGTCTAACAGTTCGATCCTAATTGCATATTAATATACCGTTCTAGGCTCAGAGCAGTTCTATCTAATAACGTATGTGCCAGCATGTGACAGTAACAGCGACGGCTGTGAGTTCGTTTCCCATTCGGAATTAATTATATAATATTTTCACATCCTCGCTCCGGTAACAAGACAAGGAGCGGCGTTGAGTTTCGCCACTCAAAACGCAATATCTCGAAAATTTAAATGGAGAAAATTAGGAATACATTGTGAAGCTATAAAATTAAATGTAAAAATGTTTGCTTATAGCTGCGGTTACAACTTAACTGGGTGAAAAAATATTGATGATGTTTTCAAATTACGTTATGCAACAGTGCTGTGCCAGAGTCGAGCGCAGAAAATTATATGCTAGCACCACATTTGCATACACTCGTAAACAATGCTGCAAAATGTACCGAAAGCTGGCCATCATAAATCAATGTTAGTAACGTTTAGTTTACTAGAAAACCCCAGCTAATCCGTGACACGCGAGCCGATATTTTACCTTTGTTCTTCATAACATGTTTTCTTCATAAAATATTTGTTGCTATCTATTAATGCTATTGTGTTTTCTTTTCATAATATGCTACGAGTCGATTTATAATAAAATACTGGTTAAGTGCGAGTCGGACTCGCCCATCGAAATTCCGTACCGATTTTGAAATTGTAACTCGGGAAACGGGAAGTATAACTTATAAAAGCTGCCATTTTTTTTAATGGTATATAAATTATTATTCCACGCTTAGGAGAGAAAAATACTTATTTACAAATTCTACATAGCGGGATTTGAATCCAAGCGTTGTGACCACTAAGCCATACTCATTCAGAACGTACGATTTAGTGGTTAGAGCGCTTGACGGTGTTAAATCCCGCTATTTTCATTTTTTTATACGTTTTAACTATAAAAATGAGTTTGTAATGGTTTTTTTATGTAAACGGTAGCTACCCTATAGGTTTATTATATGCTCGTATATTTTAACTTAGAAGCTTATTTTTTTCTATTCTTCAAGGTAACGTGGACTTCAATATTTCATATTAATTTCAACTTATATCTCCGTCACCATGATTTAAATGGTCTTTACTTTCTGACGATGTAGACGAATTCCGTTTTTGTTCTAGGAGCAAGTGAGGTGTGGAACCCTAAAAGCTATCGACTAAGTGCTTACTTTTTTCGTACAAAACAAATGAAGCCTATATTTAAATAGGATTTATATATAACAATTTTGTGAAATAATATTTTATTTTATAAAAAAAAATCAACACAACAGTTTCAGAATATTCAGGAATTATTATTTAATATATATATAAAACACAAAAAGTAAAGTAGCATAAGGTTAATTTGAAATAAAAACAGCTGTACAATATCGCAGTACAAACAGTTTTTATTGAAATAGTCCCTCAATATACAACGAAAAATTTTACAATGTTAAACGTCATTCAGTCAAGTCACTGTACAAAATACAATTTCATGAAAAATATAAACTTTCATATAAATACGATTGTAGATTTTTATATATATATTTTTTTTAATTCTTGATTGTATTAATATACATAATTAAGAAGAATAGCCACCGTATTCTTTAATTCCTATGCATTAAGAAAATTGAAACTGACGTGGCGCAGGGGCACAAGGGTATGACTATAAACGCAGCGGTTGTGGGTGCGATTCTCACTCGGGAAGTGAATTATTATTTATTAATATTTTCATTAACAAAGTTAACAATGGGTTCTCTCTGTCTACCTTGCGATATGCGATATAGAACTTGAAGAAAAATAAGAAAAGTTGTAGTACTACTTCGGGATAACATATAACGTGATTTGAATTTCTCTACTTTAGTTATCATATATTAATTTCACACATAAATAAATTAAGCTTGCGTATAAAACAAAAAAAGTTTTTCCTTTTTTCTAGAAAATAACAACGTAAAATGTTAACTTTTTTTGTTTTTTTTTTGCAAAAAACATTAGTTAAAATTCACACAACGTAATTTGTGTTATTACTTTATAAACTGATAGTAAAAATTTAAAAGGAAAAGTTAATTTTTTATTTTTAGCGCATTTAAATAAAAGTTAGATTTAATTTTAGGTTTGTTTCTTTATTAATATTTTTTTAATTTTTCTCAGCAAGCGTTTTCATTTTACGCCCATATTGTAGGAATGCCGCCATGTTGGATTTAGAAGGACGTCACAAGGGTACCAATACTATATACTAGACTGGTCATCCAAACTAAATGAGCTTACAAAATTTCAGCTCAATCGAATGAATACGTTATTTAAAATCGAGTTGCATGATTGAACCCGATCCAACTTACATATATTCCGAGATAATAATTTATATTTATTATAATAAGCTTTTATTTAAAAAGCTTATTATAATAAATACAAATTATTAGGGATTATTTATAATTTTATACAAAGCATTTTTATTAATTACTGAAACGTGTGATAAATATATTTATATTTAATATAATAAAATTGGTTGAGAAGAGCATTGTAACGGGTAGCAAATGTAATTTTTAAGAAAATATAAAAAAAAACTAGATTTATAAAATAGCTTGTAACTAAATCAGCTTCACGCTGTATCCCGCACACAGCAGGGTAGGCAGAGGGAACCTAGTGTTAAGACACTCCGTTCCCCATTTTCTGCCAAATTCTGGAGGCATTGCGCGTTGAGTGGCAGAACTCAACGCCGCGCTTAACCTCGACACCAGAGCGAAGAAATGGAAATATAAATTTAAGCAAATATTTCATCTCCTCGAGTGGGGATCGAACCCACGACTAGTCGGTTTTACAGTCACACCTTGTGCCGCTATTATGCGCCACGATTGGCCTGTAACTCAGGTACGGCAGGATATTTTAAAATATCCAACTCCTGGAGTCACAATTGAATTAAAGAGAGCATGCCTACATAAACCAGAAATGGATCTAAGTTTTAGCGTTCAGAGAAGAGGAAAGGGTGAGAGAATAATGTTCAGGATAAAGAGATAATATTTTCTTTTATCTTTCCCTATATTTTTCATAATTACACTTTTTTCAACGTTTCTTGGGTGTACTTTGCGACGTAATGGCAACTGAATTGAAATTTATCGAGTGTACTCATTGTATTTATTTTAAGAATAAGATAGCTTTTCTTGTCCTTCTTACAACTTCAAATCAAATCAGCTTCACGCTGTATCCCGCACACAGCAGAGTAGTCAGAGGGAATCTAGTGTTAAGACACTCCGTTCCCCACTTTCCACCGATTTCTGGAGACATTGCGTGTTGAGTAGCGGAACTCAACGCCGCGCTTTGCCTCTACTCCAGGGCGAAGATATGAAAATATAAATTTACAGTCAAACTTTGTGTCCCTGCGCCACGTCTGTCCTCAATTCTTACAACTTCTTGGAAAACAATCTAGTTAGCTCAGTACTTACGTGTATATAGATACAATTACTTTATACATAAAGAATAGGTAAATAAAGTTATATTGTAGATTTTTAAAAACAAATTTATCTAAAAGATTACAATTTTTTCAGGATCCGATGCCGAACCCGTATGGAAGCTTCAAGATCCAGGTTTTGACCAAGGCTACGGTTCAGAGCGGTCACCTGAAGAGGATTATGTGCCACCAATAGTTCCGCCCATATCTCTTGAACAATACGAAGCTGAACTACGGGCAGTGTATCCCTTTATTACCGATGGTAAGTGCTTTAAAAACACCGACTCAAGTATTATAGGTGAGGCAAGGCTTGGCAGAGAACTATAAACGTGACAGGTAGCGGGTACAATTCCCACTCGAGGAAATGAAATATTTAATATTTTCATTTCTTTGCACTGGTGTCGAAGCAAAGCGCAGCGTTGAGTTCCACTCTCTGCCTGCCCTGCTAATTGCAGAATACAGCGTGAAGCTAAAATATAGATAACGTGGTAGATAAGCTAAGCGTTCTTTATCAAAGATATAGCAGACCAAGCTTATCCTCATATTAATCTTAGCAATATCTATTGAAATGTTCCACCATAAAAGCTAGTCGCTTATAAAGCAAGATTTTAACTATATGACTTTTTATTGGTCGTAACTAAATTTTTGCACCTTACGTTAGTCGTTGTCATTTAGGAACGCACACAAATATTCTTATTATGTTTTGAAAAGGTTATATTCTTAACCTAAGATGGAATAGGGGGAGGTTTCTTTATTCGATGCGTATATTTATCTAAACTTGTTTCTTCTTTCTTTTTAGTGACTATTTTGATTTTGATAATTCTTTCTCATTAGATTTTTGATAACATCAACAATAACAAAAAAGACTCTGCTGGATTTATTCTCTTCTTCTTATTACTTCTGTTTTAATTTAAGTGTTCTACTTTGTTACTTTAATTTTTAATTAAACTATGTTTACATACGTATTTATAAGCTTGTAAGTTTTTATCTGCAAGTTTCACTTCTTTTTAAATTTTATAATTGTAGATCTCGTCGAATTTTATACAAACTTTGCAAAAACAATTCATAAATGGTCGTATTTTCGATTGCGTTTCAATTAAAGCGTTACATACAATCTAACAGACATGGCGAATCTAGGGTCTATCTCCCTAAAGAAGAATACGAAGAATATGATTTAGTTATCTTGGTTACCATTTCTTTTAGTATATTAAATGTTTACAAAACAATGCTGTCTTAGGACACGTTGGAGTCTTGAGTTAAAGGCAATGTAAAAAGAAAGTAAATTAAAAAAAGCTATAAATTTTTACATGGTTTAGGAGCTTACAGGATCGAGCTTTACTAAAGTAAAGTATAGCAAATGCACAACTGTTTACACATAAACGATTCACAAGAAATATTTTATTCTACCTATTTATTTTGATTTATTCAACAACATTCGAAGGCAGAGGGAGGGATTCTTTGAGATCAAATAACTTCTTTACAGAATACAAAGTATTTATCAGATTTATGTGCAACATAGTCGTAAATCTTATATATTTGTGGCGGAATCGAGATCAGAAAGAATGTGATTTTGTCACAAGATATGATGTATGACGTAAGGCCACCAGGTAATATATGAAATCAGTCATACTTTTTTTAAAATTATAATTCATTTATAATACTTTATGACATCTCTATATCTATTTCCTGGACGTTGAGAATGAACCTACAACTACTAGGACCAACCTACAGTTGTCATACTGCGTCACAATTGTTTTAAATTGGCGGCGTTGAGTCCGTGTAGGTTCTTTGTGCTTATATAGCCTATATATGCAGATTGAATGTGAAGCTATTCAAGTCATCTTTTTCCCATCTATTGTAAATCAGAATTTCACTTAATCGTGATTTACGTGAGTAGTTTCTTTTAGGTGCCCAAGACTCCACTCTCAGTTAAACCGTTTGGCCTTATAAGTATGTACTTTTCATAATTAATTACGTGTTGATGCTTAACATATAAACGTAAACATTACGGGAAAACCTATACGATTTTAAAAGCAAAACGATCTAATTATATCATAACTACTACTGCTGTTAATACTTGAAGTAAAAAATACATTATATTTATATAAATTTATAAATTTATGACACCAGTCGTGGTGCAGGGGCACAAAGTGTAACTGTAAAATTGACTGGTTGTGGGTTCGATCCCCACTCGAGGAAATTAAATATTTATTTATATTTTCATTTCTTCGCGCTGGTGTAGAGGCAAAGTGCGGCGTTGAGTTCTGCCACTCAACAAGCAATGCCTCCACAACTCGGCGGAAAGTAGGGAACGGAGTGTCTTAACACTAGATTCCCTCTGCCTACCCTGCTGTGGTTTATTTTTTAAATCTATAAGGAATCCAATTAGACTGCTATTGGATACGACAGAGATCAAGCCACATTCAGAAGGTGACAATGTTTTCTTGTATATGTGTAGGTTGACCTTCATGAAACCAGCAGGTTTGTAAAGATTGATAATGCACAGTTATATATAGGTATTATTTGTTTATAATTTTACTGTTTTGTGAATCCACAATGCGACCATAAAAAGTTTGTTTGCTTTCGGTGTATTGGAGCGGTCATTGCCATGTGAGAATTCTAAGAACGTTTAAATTTTTTTCTGTAAGCAGTCGTGCATATATTAGGAATACACATATTTCATATATTTATACAAATGTAAAAAAAGTATCCGAAAAGTGAGTCATTTTGCAATCCTATGTTTGACATCGAAATTTATACTCTTTTTTTCGTTCGGTTGGTAATGAAATATTAAAATAAATAATTACTTCTAAGTTACATCTATAGCTTAAATTGTTCTAATTTAGTTCTAAAATAGTTCTAATTCTAATGTTCCTCCTTTCTTCCTTCGTCCTTTCCTGTCCATGCTATATCATGCTTCCATTCATAGCATTGCGTTAAATGTTGTAAATTGAATTAAAAAAAACCAAACAAGCGCGAGTCGGGCTTGCCCACCAAGGGTTCCGTAAAAAAATTGGAGGATTCGAGCTTTTTTCTGAAATTTAACCTTTGCTTTGCCACAGCTCTTTCATCTGATACCTCACTTGAACTAGCGGCTTTAATACGAAGTTTTGCCCGTTTTAAGACTATATATTTTTATTTTTTAGGATTTAACCACGAATGTGTAGTTTTCAGAACGAACTAGTACTACCTCTAGATGTCAGCTGCCAAATTTCATAATTCTAGGTCAACCAGAAGCACCCTATGAGTTTTGATTCAGTGGTGGAAGTGTCAGCACCACATTAAATGAAACCACAGTTTTAACTACTCTATAAAAGCCTAATATAATTCAGAAAAAAATAAATTCCCAAAAATGAAAAAGTTTTTTTTTCAAACAAAATAAATAATAAAGTTGTCATTTTAAAACAAAACGCCATTTGTAAGGATGACGCACGCACACATAAACCTATCAAAGGAACACCACCGCACACGGTTCATTCCGAAATCGAGTCGTAGGTATTAGCGGATAAAGTTCAAAGTTGTTTAACCTTTAGCAGTATTTTTGTAGTAGTAAGTGTTTATGTTATTGGGATCTATACGTAATCGCGTCACACGAAATGGATGGATGGATGGATAAAAATCGTGAAATGAAAAAAAAATCCTACGTCTAAACTGTTGAGGCATCTTGATTAATTTCTTTAGGTATGGATTTGAAATATTTTACCCCATATGCTGTTTCCGTAAATGGAGCGCTGCCTCTTCCACCCTGTATAGTGTCGAAATGTGCGTTTCTTACGGCCATATTTTTTAAATATTTTTTTAAAGTAAATATAGAAATATGTTTTTTACTTATTTAGAAAACGTATAAAAGGTTTCCAGGAGGCGTGGGTTCGAGTCCCGCTTCGTTCTAATTTTCATACGTTTTCTAAATAAGTATTTTTCTTTCCTAAGTGTGGAATAACACTTTAAAAAATGTTTAAAAAAATATGTTTTTTATCAGGAACATGTCTTTTATCATAGGGCCGTAGATCTGAGAATATGGTTTGAGTTTCAGTTCGATATCTCCAAACATTCCTGAGATATATGGTTTTGACAGACAGACGGACCAAAGAGTGGTCTTATAAGAGTTCCTGTTTTCCTTAAAAATTATGGAACCCTAAAAACAAATGTCAAATATTCCGGTAGGTAATTTAATATTCTAGGCTGAATTTATTATAACCTGTATATTCTCATTAAGTAATCTACATTATTAATAATAATATCTACAGATTTTTTTTAACAATAACAAAGATTGATTCAACCGAAACCGTTATTGTAAGATATCAATATCGCTGACTCATTTAATTTAATACAGTCTTGCTAACGAGCGTTTTATATGGTCTTAAAGACCTAAAAGTTCAAACAAAGAGTTGATGCTACCTTTTATCTTTATAGACGGGAAACCTTACAGACTGCCATTTTCCCCCGACACCCGGATACATTACCGGGATGCAAAAAAGGCTTTGTCCTTTCAAGGGCTTTAGTAATATCGTCTGAAATATTGTGTTTTCTGAACGTGCCACTGTACCGCTTTTAGGAAAATATAAAAAGGGAAAAGGGTACAAATAAGAAAATTTAAACAAATATTTCTTGCAAATATTAAAGTTTAACACTACGTTGCCTAATCTCGACTTATGAGTCTAAATTGAATATATTTCATATTATAAATATTATAAATTTCAGCCTAGATGTATAAATTTATACCAATTAAAATCTTGCAGATACAAGCTAAGTTTCCTTACCCGCCACGCAACAATTTCAAAAAGTGGCCAGCAGTGAGCCCAGTACCAGAGCAGGTGCATAAATAGATATAAAATATTGAAATATCCCGTACGAGGATTTAATATACAAATTGGAATATACTATTTTTTTTAAAATATGATCCAAAAGCTTTTTAATTAATAAAACCAAACGTAATGTAATATTTTTTTGAGCGTAAAATGCAATCAAGAAATTGATTCCGACTCAGCTATTTAATATGAGTTATTAACGTAAATTTTTGATAAAACTTTTGATTTAATGCTTGGAAAATTTATAGGAAAACCATTTTTTGTTTTAAATATAATAATCAGCTTCACGCTGTATCCCTCACACAGCAGGGTAGGCAGAGGGAACCTAGTGTTAAGAAATTCCGTTCTCCACTTTCTGCCGAATTCTGGAGGCATTGCGTGTTGAGTGGCATAATTCAACGCCGCGCTTGCCTCGACACCAGAGCGAAGAAATGGAAATATAAATTTAAGTAAATATTTCATCTCCTCGAGTGGGTATCGAATCCACAACCAGTGCGTTTTACAGTCACACTTCGTGCCGCTGCGCCACGACTGGCCTGAATTATTTTAAATATATAATTAATGTTTAAAATTAATATTATAATCACGTTATAAGTATACTATTGTGTAGTATAAATAACTCATAAAGATAAACAAAGGTTACCTTCGTTTAATATTTACGATCTAGACATACCTACAACTGAACAAACGTTTATACGAATCTACCGACACTGAAACTTCTATATTTTATTTTAAATTGAAATGTTTGTTAACGTATTTGAGTGCTCCTAAATCAACTATTATTTTTTCGTTTTCTATTTATATGTGTAAAATATACAGAGAAAAATATAAAAGGTGTAAATATGTATACACATGTAAAAACTGGCTTCATGGTTCAATAAATAACAGAAGAAAAATGCTTTATAATAAAATGTATAAAATGGATTTTTTATTAGGTGTGATGAATACTTATATGTACCTGTAAGTACTTAAAATAAATGGTAATTACCACAAATAGAATTTAATTTATTCGAAATAGTTTCATATTATGAATAGTTTGACTTTATATATTTTTACGAGGCCAGTGGTGGCACAGGGGCACTAAGTGTGACTGTAAAACCGACTGGTTGTGGGTTCGATCCCCACTCGAGGAGATGAAATATTTATTTAAATTTATATTTCCATTTCTTCAGTCGGGTGTTTAGGCAAAGCGCGAGGTTGAATTCTGTCACTCAACACGCAATGCCTCCAGAATTCAGCAGAAAGTGGGGAACGGAGTGTCTTAACACTAGGTTCCCTCTGCCTACCCTGCTGTGTGCGGGATACTATGTGATGCTGATTATACATTTTTAATTCTGCCATTACAGTTATTAGGTTCACTTCCGCTGAGATGAAATATTTCATATAGGTAGGTATTTCTATTCTCTGTAAAACGACCACTTGTATCACATCAATATGTTTATTTTTAATTATATGTATGATACATTTATATTTAATTTTAATTAATGAAATACAATATAGATTACAAAGTAAAATATACTTTGTAATATATAGATCTAAAATAGCATTACTTGGAAAACTAGTTCAAAGTAATTGACTGCATGCACGCAGCGTAGTATTTTCAATTTTCCAAGCAATAGAAACTAATATTTAAACACAAGCTAAAAAATGCAGTTTTGTTTAAGGAATTTCCGCTTTTATTGTGAGGTTTTACCTACCTCCGTGTGGTGAGATCGGAATACCGGCTTATCTTATTTAGGCGCTCAATTTGTATGCACAGCCTACAGCTCCCTTGGTTCACCTTGGGCATGTCATTTATGCTAACTCTATGCTAGCAAAAAGTCGATCTATTACATTTATAAGCTACGTATGTCTTTGGGCTACGTATAAATTGAATTTGCTATATGAATTACAGCCGTAATAAATAATAGATGACTTATCTGTTTTATGAACTGTTACTACTTTGTCGTACATATAATTTTAGTTCAGTCGTCTGCATATTTTAGGTATGTGGTTTATGTCTCACCATGGGCGTTAAGAGAGAGAGAGATAGAAAAACATCACATTACGTTTGGTTTTATTAATTAAAAAGCTTAAGAGAGAGAGAGAGTAGTCAAAAATAATAATTAAATAATTTTGTTCGCTTTAAGCTAACTTAAGAACTATGTAACAGTTTTGTAGTTTCTTTTTTCATATTTTCTATAGTTTTCTAGTTTTTTTCAATATCTGAAAGACTCCACCGTAAATCTTATTCTACTTAGCTTGGTTCCTTTTGCAAAAAATATATCAAATAAAATTGAAGATTGACGGAGACGTTCCTTTGATATAGTAATTGAATTATCCCATGTTGAATTGAAACGTATCAAGCCGCGATCCTGATGCTCTTCTCGATTGTTCTTGGCACTTAATCATCTCACTGTGCTTGCCTTTGGCATCGCCTGAATGAACATATATTGAATATTTTGGCTTTTGTATTTACTAATAAATAATTTCAGCAAAATGAGACTGCTGATTCCAGTTTTTTACAAGGTTATTTTTAATTTCTCACAAAAATTTATTTTAGCTAGTAAAAAGTAGGTACTTTTAAATGACAATGTACGTACACATTGTCATTTACAAGTACTTTAAGGACCATTTTTAATCAGCTTCACACTTTATCCCGCACACAGCAGAGGGAACCTAGTGTTAAGACACTCCGTTCCCCACTTTCCGCCGAATTCTGGGGGCATTGCGTGTTGAGTGGTGGAACTCAACGCCGCGCTTTGCCTCGCCACCAGAGCAAAGAAATGGGAATAAAAATTTGAGTGGGGATCTAACCCATAACCAGTCGATTTTACAGTCAGACTTTGCGCCACGACTGGCCTCACCAAGGATCAGTTTTATAAATCATCATTATCTAAACTAGGATAAAATCGATTTTCTTTACGTTTAAAAATTTAAGTATATTGCAACATCGATATGGGTGAGCTGTAAGCGTTAAAATATTAACGATTCAAAAACTCAAAGTAGGCCAAGCGCTTAAAAATGTATCGTACACGTCTGTAACATCCACGCAAGGGGTGAACGTCGATATGAACTGTAACGACGCGACGCTATAACAAACAACAACGGCCCCAGTACCTTCTCACGCAATTTCGTAATTATTGTACTCCAACTGGAGCATTTAGAGGTGCTATTAGGCATTCTGTTATTATATACGGCATAAACTATTATACATAGATTAATGTAATAAAAGTTACAAAAATTCAAGGTATACAAGAAGGTTTTTAGAATTTAGCTATCTAAATATAACAAAATAATTGTATATTTATTTGTAATTCTGATTTTGACTTGATAATTTTGTGTGGAACTTTACTATATCTACCTACATACGTAGGTAATATATGTATGTATATATCAAAATAAATAAATATTTTTGTAAATTTTATTGTTTATATAAAAGTTACAAAAAGCTAAAAACAATTATTTTTAACATTTTTAAAGTGTTCTTCCACAAATAAATATTTTTCTGTATCACAAAACACAATGTTCCGCAAAATCCAAAGCTAAACAGCAATTAAACTCCTAAATCTTGATCACAATAGCTTCATTACTCCTTTTCATGTAATGGGTGGAGGTCTCACGATCATATTATATGTACGTATTCCCTCAGAATTACTAAACTTAATGACACGCCTACTACACCTACACCCGTAGGTACACTTATAAGTACAACTGTGGCGGATCAATCAATGCTTATATACAAAAAATGTTAATTCAGCTCTAACATAGACAAAGCACGATGTTTTTACCATTTAAGTCTAAAACAGTAATTTTTTAAAAAATTTATTAACTTTAATTGCTGTAATATAAATAAATTTTATCAAAAAATAATAGTAATATATGTATAATATATCATAAAAACAATTTGCATATAGGAAACTTCATTGTCAGCCTGGGACCACACTATTCCTAAACAAGTTAAGTAATCATTTTAGTACACAAATATTTTAGATCTATTTTCATACTTTTCTATACAATACTATATTATAGGCCGTGTCCGAGGCCGCCTAGGCCAAGGACAACGTGCCGTGGTGTGGTTTTGGGTTGTGGGTTTGATTTTCACTCGAGGAAATTAAATATTATAATTTTTATTTCTTCGCTCTGGTGTCGAGGCAAAACGCGGCATTGAGTTCCGCCTATCAACACGCAATGCCTCAAGAATTCACCGGAAAGTGAAAAACGGAATATCTTAACGCTAGGCTCTCTGTACCTACCCTGCTACATACGGGATGTAGCGTAAAGATGAAAAAGGAACCACTGACTCGAATTGAAAAAATATTTTTGCGTCTAGCTTTTAGTTATTTCCATTTGACCACGGGAGCGAAGCCGCAAGTAAAAAAGCGAGTGGTAAATACGATGAAACAAAATCCTCCTGAGCGTATACAGAGCATGTTACGAGCACCAAAATGTCAATATTTTACTATGAAATATTTTGTTATTTCAGTGTTTCCAAAGGATTAGAGGAGGTTGATATATTTTCTAAATGTTATCATGTACCATATTTTTAGAATATTCTCTCTTTCCTACATGTTATTATATTCTCTTTTTTTTTGAACCGAAGATCTATTCGCACATGAGATTATATGTTTATTAAATTATAAACTAATTTATATTATTAAATAGAATTCTATAAATACATTTTACGATATTTGATTAAACTGAAGGAGACTTCGCAATTGTTTTGCTGTTTAATTAAAGGCTCTAAAGCTCCAGTACTTAGTTTCACTAAAGGAAAACGCTGAACAAAACGATCGCAGTTAGTGTAATAGCGGCTGTGCTTCGATTCCATTCACTCTTAATACTTCGACAATAGGTGCTTCACTTCGCTCATAAGTTATATTACACTTTTAAAATAGTATAGAAATATTATTTCCAGATTTTTTTTTAATAAAACGCGACTGTAACGCAAAGATTATATTAATCTTCAAAAAAGTCTGTTTCACGCTGTATCCTGCACACAGCAGGGTAGAGGGAACCTACACTAGGTTCCTAAGACACTCCGTTCCCCACTTTCTGCCGAATTGTGGAGGCATTGCGTGTTGAGTGGTAGAACTCAATGCCGCGCATAACCTCGACATCAGAGCGAAGAAATAGAAATATAAATTTAAGTAAATATTTCATCTCCTCGAGTGGGGATCGAGCCCACAACCAGTTGATTTTTACAGTCACACCTCGTGCTGCTGCGCCACGACTGACCTCAATATAATCAGGCCTCATATTAATCTTATGACCCAAATATTACAGAATTACATTAATTACAGAATTAAATGTAATACAAATGTCAATCGTGGCGCAGGAGCACAAGCGTATAAACGCGACAGGTCGTGGGTTCGAGTCCTGAGTATTTTCATTACTTCGCTCTGGTATCAAGGCAAAGTGCGTCGTTGAGCTCCGCTACGTTAATACGGAATGCCTCCTGAATTTAGTGGAGAATTAAGAACGGAGTGTCTTAACAATAGGTATCGTCTGCCTACCTTGCTGTGTGCGGGATAAAGCGTGATACTAAAAAAAAAAGAATAATTTAATAACATAACATCTTGTTTTTTGGAAAATTATAAAAATACAAGGTAAACACACATTCACATTTTCCTTTTGTACTGAGCAAAAAAATATGAAGCGTTATTATTAATGTCGTCCATTCTTCCGCCGAAATTATAAAAGTTACGAACTAACATCAATTCTTCTTACAGACATTTTTATTCTTTTGACATCTCAAACATTTTATCTTTATTTTCTATATCTCATTGTTCGTAATTTGCTTCGGCCGAAGAAGTATAGAAGATACAAATCTAAGATATTTTGGATTACTTTAAATTGAAAATAATATTTTGAATTGTAAATTTATACAGTACAATGTTAAACTAGATATTATTCATCATATATTTTCAATTGTACTTCACATTACAAATGACAATGGCTTTTATACAAATGACACATATAATAACACATCAATTTTCAAAACAAAAGCGTCATAACATAAACATGTTTCCGTGTCTGATATTGTTATAATTTTTATTTATTTTTTTCACGCTGTATCCTACAAATAGCAGGGTAAGAAGAGGGAACGTGTACACTTAGTGTTAAGACACTCCTTTCCACACTATATGACGAATTCTAAATGCATTGCGTGTTGAGTGGCGAAACTCAATGCCGCGCTTTGGCTCGTCACTATATATTTCATTTCCTCGAGTGGAAATCAAGCCCACAACCTGTCGCATTGCACCTGCGCCATGACTTTCTTAATATGATTTATCACCATAAGAATATGAGAAAAAGCCGCGTGCACATACATATATCATACATTTAATGCAGCTCATCTTACCATCGTTTGTACAGAAATTCCACAAACCTATCCACTATCTCTATTGTTAAATAACAATTAGCAGTGCTTCTCACACACCATTTATAAATACAAATAGTGTGTGAGAAGTCATGCTAATTATGAAAAAAAAACTTATTTTCAACGATGTGAAAGACAGTGTTATTGCTTATTTTTATATGATAGTATGGGCCCAGAAGAAGAAGAAGAAGAATATATAATAGTTCTAGAACAAAACAATCTCCTTTTTGAAACAAAACTTATCGATACATACAAGGTCTGATCAAAAAATAACCGCTATTTTCAAATTTCGTGAGTTAAGTTTGTTCGATTTTCGCATTTTTTTGTCTTTTATGTTGGTACATATGTCTGGTATATATGTTGGAATTATCAGCCATTTTGGATTCTCAGTTTGTTTTTGACAGATAAAAAAATTAGTCGTTTATTTGTGTGCTTTTCGATTTTTTACTATTCGAAAGAATGGATCAAAGAAACTATACTAAATTTTGTGTTAAAAATTTAAATAAATGTGCAAGGACATTTGAAATGTTGACTGTGGCGTTCGGCGAGTTTACTATGAGCAGAACACAAGTTCAATTGTAGTATAACCAGAAGAGCCAAAACCGAAAAAAGCACGTCAAGTTTGGTCAAATGTGAAAGTTTTGCTCACTGTTTTATTCGACTGCAATGGTGCATCATGAATTCTTGCCACAAGGTCGTACGGTCAATAAAGATGTGTGAATGAAGTGATTCTTAGAGTCTGTGATTTCAAAATAAAACGCTGCAGAGTAGGCATAAGGAATCTAGTGTTATAGCACTCTGTTCCCCACTTTTCACCGAATTCTCGAGACATTGCGTTGAATGGCGAAACTCAACACTAAATTGTTGGCAAAACAAGGAAATGAAAATATGAAATAATTCAGTTCCGAGCACCGAGTAGGAGTCGATCGCCACGTACAACCGCTACGTTTACAGTCACACGGCTTTGCCACAGCGACGACCTCGATACGACTGTAAAGATGGTTCCGGAAGGTGGCTAAGGAAACTCGTAAGTAAGGAAAATAGACGGCTTGGGCTCGTTTGATTAAACTTGGTGAGTTCTTTACAGCACCTGAAGATGAACATTGACCGTAAAAACTCAGTGCAATAATGATGCATTTATAAAAATCTGAAAATTAAGAGAAAAATAATGAATAAAAAACTAAAATATTCATTTAAAAAAATCTTTTTAAAAAACAAGCTTTCATTCAAAAGATAAATTGTACTAAAATGAAAGTAATAATATTATAAAATCGCAAAAGCTTGTTATACAAGTAAATACTCATCAAAATTACTTCATGTAATTTCTCAAAAAACCATACGTTTTTTTCAAATATGGAATTTCTTACAAATATGGATTTTAAACTGTTTGATTTCCATATTTATAACATTTATGGGTACGTTGCACGCATTGCTGAACAGCGCACTCAGTGATCCAGAAAGCTACAGGTAAACAAGGAAATACATAAAATGTAATAAGATAACATAATCATTATATTATGATAATATGATAGATATGGCGACTAGCTTCACGCTGTATCTCGCACACTGCAGGGTAGGCAGAGGGAACCTAGTGTTAAGACACTCCGTTTCCCACTTTCTGCCAAATTCTAGAGGCATTGTGTGTTGAGTTGCAGAACTCAACGCTGCGCTTGTACTTGACACCAGAGCGAAGAAATGGAAATATTTTTAAGGTTTTACAGTCACACTTTGTGCCAATGCGCCACGACTGGCGAACTTACTTTTGGTACTTTCATAATATTATGTATGTATTTTAGGGTAATACAGCCGGTAGCAAATTTAACTTTGTCTTCCAGAAGCGAATATTCGCAGAATCTACAACTTAGGCCCTAAGGATTCCTTAAGATAAAAATTTAAAGATATTAATTTATTGACAGTTGGATCTCAATATATTTTTTTGAATGTTAGGTAAGAATATATAGTATTAAGAAAAATATTAACAATTTTACCGAAATCGGCGATGTATATAATATTAATACTAGATAGGATCAAACTTAAGCGCCTGTATCTTGATTGCATGGAGTCCGTAATTATTATATTTGACAAAATATACACTTTTTCAATCGGATTCCAGAAAACGTCCGAGAATGCTCTTGACAATTTAAAAAAGTTGTGAAAAGACTTGCCGACAAACAACTGCTTCTGATTGACACAATTCCACTGCTTTTATAGTTATTTTCACCTAAATCTACCCTCTTTTACACGAGTTCGCTAACAATATATATATGGTAGCTTAATATGTATTACATTATTTTTCTCATAATAATTGCTTTCATATAATTTAATTTCATATAAAGTAATTATTTCTTTAAAATTCCCATTATTCATTATTATGGCAACAAATATTAAGTCGCATATATCGTCGCGTCAGTATTTGACTGTTTCTCCTCAGGCTAGTCATTAAGTATTTAAGTATCGCACTAATGACTTTAATCCGGACTTTTTTCAACTGGCACATTGTACTAGCACTTTTGATATAAAACGTTTTTATTCTAAATAATATTTTTCACAAAAATATTTACTGAATTAATGTGATAAATTATACTATGATGATATGATTGTTTGTTACGCTTTCACACCAAAACTACTTAACTGATTATCATGAAACTTTGTAAAAGTGTGCTGTGTTCGTTTCTACGGTGCAAGTGTACAATAAATAAAATATTTTTGTTATTTTAAATGCCAAATAAGTACATCACGAATTTTAAAACAGTCAAAGGATAGTGGATGGAAGAAAACTGCCTTTTAGCAAGTTTTGTTAGGATTTTGGATTTTTAGTTATAAGCCAAAAATATTATAAGATATTCAAGATTATATCACACAGTGTCTTATTATACACCAGGCGAGACGTGGCGCAGGTGCACAAATGTGGGACTGTAAATGCGATTGAAATGAATTATTTATTTAAATTTATATTATCACTTCTTTGTTCTGGTGTAGATACAAAGCACAGCGTTGAGTTCCGCCGCACAACATCTATT
This sequence comes from Heliconius himera, assembly GCA_021202915.1. Lineage (NCBI taxonomy): Eukaryota > Metazoa > Arthropoda > Insecta > Lepidoptera > Nymphalidae > Heliconius > Heliconius himera. Next base: position 184,560 of record JAJHJA010000512.1, on the reverse strand, counting down.
GCCTCCAGAATACGGCGGAAAATGGCGAATAGATAGTCCACCCTGCTTTGCGTGGGATACAGCCGGATATTTTGTACATATTGTCAAATTTTATACAAAATTTTCTTATATCATTTAATAATAAACTCTACAACCGCTGCAACGAGCGATTGCATGCTCTTTTATTCACTGAAGTCCACTTTGTTCCAATTCGAAACAACAGCTGAACGTGCTAGTTGTCCATAGTTCCAATATTAGCAAAGTTAGCCAGCGCAATTTCCAGCCTACTACGGCCTGGATTTAACGTTTGTCGCATCTCCGCTCCGTTTGTATTGCGTCATCGTTTTTGTTTATCGAAGCGGTATTGACGTTATTTATATGTATACATAGTGTTTGATCTTTTTCCCAGCTTCACGCTGTATCCCGCATATAGTAGGGTAGGTAGAAGGAACCTAGTGTTAAGACACTCTCCCTCTGTGTTAAGACACTGCCCTCTTTTCGCCGAATTTACGTGGCATTGCGTGCTAAGTGGAGAACTCGACGCCGCGCTTTGTGTTGTTTATTCAGTCTCCCGAGTCGGAATCGAACCACAACACGCTCACAGTTTGGCCACTAAGCTACGACGGCGATAAAGTATACAAAAAAAGTTTAAATTTATAACAATTGACAAATAGTGATCAAGTGGTAAAATAATGTGCTATAAAAGATTTACCTTCAACTGTAAGAGTACTCAACTTAAAACAATCAAATTGTATTTTAGCCGATAAAACATCTGTTAATTGCAGTAGCAATTTAAAACAATATTTTCAAAAGTTTCATAATTTGCGGCTATAGAGATTTAATTTGATGTTCAAAATGCTTCGACTAACCGATACCTACCTGTATAATACGTATTTATTACGAAAATATTTAACAGTGCCTAGTGTTTTTTCGCTAGCAACTTATGTAAAAGACAATCCAGCAATACATTTGTGGATTAACTCTCACAAATCTTAACGTATACATCAAATTATATATTATTGTGGTCACTGTTACGATAAACTTTTTTTACATACAATCTGCAAAAGTTTATTATTACTGTTTTCATAATATTCCAGATTTTTATATACATATCTGCAAAATGTCAATGTTGTAGCAATTTTGCGTCTATAAGTTCGAATTTTACACAAAATAAGAAATACCAGTAAAAAAACATTTAAATAGAGATCAGATCAGAATGAAGCCTCCCGTTGACGTAGTATTGACGTCAGCATTACTTCGCTACGACGCTACATCTACGTAATATTTGCAATGTGATTCAATTAAGTATCTATTTATACTCTTATCCATCCTCCAGTAACATGTGAAGTCATCGTTCTTCATTACTGTTACCATCACACGTTAAACTGCTAAAATATTTGGTATAATTACTTATAAACAGCCACACCTCCTTACAAGAAAGGCCGTTTTGAAGAATGTGCCTATAAACGTGATGAACAATGTGCTGTGACAGCGTCTGTGTTATGCGATAGATCTCTACAAGGGAGAATAGTCACTACCCCGTTTTGGCAACACAGGTGCGGTTGGGTTCCGTCATTGTGTCGAATTCGGAAAAGAAAAGAACGGAGGGTCTTGACACTAGATGCTCACTGCTTATGTGCATTTATCACGATAATGTATAAGCAATAAAAAATGCTATAAACAATATTTTGAATGGATCTGACCCACAGGTACGTGGCGTATTCTACTCGTATAGTTATTTTGACACTGGCCAATACGTTTGTTAATAAGGTGTTAATAATGCACAAAATATATATATATAAATGTATTTTCACAAGAAAAAACCTTAGTATACTGTATTACTTTCCTCTTTTTCAAGTCATTGTTCATGTTTAACTACAATAGATGCAACATCGTAACAGCGAAGAAAATTTCTATTCTTACGAGTGCTCGTTCAAATGTTGAATAATGAATAAAACATTTCATTCATTAAATAGTTTTATCATAGCTTTTTAAATAAAACTATTAAAATATTCTTTTCATAATAACACTTTATTTTAACATCAACTTTTAACGTTCATTAAGCAGAAATCGCAATTGAGTTAAATAAAATATGATTTACTTTCTAAACTATTGCAACTATTAAGATACAACAGACTAGTAGCTGGTATTTTATATATATAATCCAAAAAATGATACCATAAATACAAGGAAGCGTTTTGTTATAATAAGTTTTTATTCTTTTATTTGTAAGTAGAACATTATATAATTAATCGCGTAAAAAATAATTTTATTAGACGCCCTTACTATAAAAAGTAGATAGCTCACGTTTTCTCGGTGTAGGCGATATAATAAACAGTGCATATTAGGTGTAGAAGTAAACACAAAATCTACACTAAAATCCTAAACTGGTGAACAAAATTATATTTTATATCTTTTTCAGTGCAGCTATAAAATTATGAACGTACCAAGTACATATCTACTTATTATGTTAAAATAACCTTCTATGGGCACAAAGTGTGACTGTAAACCGACTGGTTGTGGGTTTGAACCCCACTCGAAGAAATTAAATATTTATTTAAAATGTATATTTCTATTTCTTCGCTCTGGTGTCGAGGCAAAGGACGGCGTTATATTACGCCACTCAACACGCAATGCCTCCAGAATTCGGCGGAAAGTGGGGAACGGAGTCTCTTGACACTAGGTTCCATCTGCATACCCTGCTGATGGAACCGAGTGTTAAAATTGAAAAAAGTTACGTGTCTTTTTTTAGCTATCCACTGCATCCCGCATATGCTAGAGTAGAGTTAAGACACATGTTTATCTTATTATTATATAGATAGCGAGGACATGAAAACAATTCTTCTTCCTAGTGGGGATCCAACCAACAACTATCGCGTTCAAAGTAGCACAGTCCCACGACGGCCAATTTATTGCATGAAGATAATAAAAAACGTTTCATTTCGTTGATTTTGTTGCTAAGCTCAACCGAAATATTTATATTCACGAATTGTCGTGAGGTCGACAGTAAAAGAAACAAATCAATTTTAACTATAGTAAGGTCGTCTAATAAAACGAATTCACATAATCACGGTCCAAAACCCAGAATAAAATGTCGTTAAACTCCACAAATTACCTAAAAATTGCCTTATGTGGAGGGAATTGCGTAGGAACGGCCCGAATTGAATGAGATCACTTCTAAAATTGTTTCTGTGGATTCCCTTAGGTGATGTTTAATTCATGTCCGACACCCTGCGGCGTCCGTTGCTGGCATAAAAATAACTTAAATCTGTTATCTATGTAGGTACCTGTTGTAATAATAAAAAAATATTATACAAACTATCACTAAATATTTAAAAAAAATTGTAGAAAAAAAAAATATACATATTAGGTTAAATAAAAAGATTAAAAGAAGACTAATTAATTAAAAAATATAAAATAGAAAGTAATTAAAAGTTGTTTCAATGTACAATCGCATCGAATCAAACCTGTGCCTGTGATTTTTATTTCACATGTATATTGAAAGTTATTTCATTATCAAGGAAATTTAATGAAGATAATCTTTTTATAGCATGTAATTTGGACGTATAGTTTTCGAGGAAATGTAAAATTTAAATAATTCAACGGTCTGTTTACGGCTACAAGCTTAGGCTCGATTCCCGCGGGGGGCGCCCTTGCCGCCGATGTCACGTCGTATTTCATGATTGAATACAACCATGAATACTACGTGGTTACAAATAGATATTTGTTGGCAAATACAGCATAATAAAAAAATAAGAGGCTGCGATCGGGATATGCTTAGCAAATAATGTTATAATGATATATCATTTCGGTTTCTATTTTCTGCCCATTGAGTAGGTCAACTCCAACGCGGTCTAAACAGATCGGATTGACATTTTAAAAAAAATTACGTTGGACTACTGGAGCCACCTACTAGATCTTGAACCATAATCTTTACTTACAGCCATTTAAACTTAGGTAAACGCGACTTTTTCATACGCATACCCATAAAAAAGTAATATAAGTATAAGTTGAGCTTGATATTTTCCAGTTACCGTGTAAAATTTTATATCTGTGAATGATTGATCTGCGATGCGGAACCGAGGCAGCAATTGTCCGCTTCACTGTAAAAAAGATTTATAAACAACATAAATTTTTCAAAACTTGATATGATTAAAGTCACCAACTTCAAAACTTATATGTGAATTGCGCATAACGATAGAAATTATATTAATTTTAGTTAAGGGAGTCTAACAAGTTAACATTTAAGTTGACACCACAAAGGTAATAGTATAAATCGATATGGTGTTTTAAGACATATTTATTAAATAATTATACAGATTTCATGTCATAAAATATTCCCACTATGCTTCGAAATTACATCAGCTTCACGCTGTATCCCGCACAAAATAGAGAAAGCAGAGGGAACCTAATGTTAAGACACTCCGTTCCCTACTTTCCGCCGAATTTTGGAGGCGTATTGAGAGGCGGATGTCAACGCCTCGCTTTGCCTGGACACCCGAGAGAAGACGTCGAATTTAAGTTTCATTTCCTCAAGTAGACATCGAACCCACAACTATAAATATGTATATACACAAAAATTAATAAAAAAACATTTTGCCAACAGAAAACACGTTCACAGTTATAGTAGAAAAGGATGGACGTGGGCTGGGCATGTCCGTTTGCGGGGGCGGCGGTCTCGTGAGGATACGACGCCTGTATCCGCCGCAGCCAGCCTGGCGGACTGGCAGACTTGCACCGAAAGACTTACTGCTATCAGCGAACAGTGTGCCGTTGGCCGGACTTAGTACATATGTGAGTTAACTCTTTTTAAATATATGTTCAACTACTATAAATGTACCTACATCTATTAAATTGTAGGTACGCGTATAATTAATAAACTTCTTCAAAAATCAGTTAGTTACAGTAAGTATCAGTTTATTTATTTTATTTTACTGTGATCTACAATGATGTCTAGAAAAAAGCTATTTACTTTATATTTGAAGACCCTCACAATGTATATCATAGGAAATGCAGTTGCGGCAATGAGTTCCATTCTTTTGCTGTACAAATGAAGAATATAGACTCAAACCATTTTGTCTGTACATTAGAAATTTTCACCATGTACGGACGGCGTAAAGGTGCATTCCTTGAGGTTCTATTGGTAAAAGGGCAGGGGAAGTTAGGTTGTGCAATTCCAAGGGACAATCCCCAAAATGTATATGGAAAAAACTGACAACCACGCAACCCTACGCTGGTAGTTAAGGATCTACAGCTGAGTAGCAATGAGGATCTCACTTTTGTTTCTACTAAAGATTTAGTTTTCTGGCCCGTATCTCAATAGACTCCAAAGCCTGTAATTGGTACTTGTTATTGGCATTGCAGTCCCATAAGTGAGAGCAATACACGGTATGACTTGTGCTTTGTGTAGTGTGAGAAGAACTCTTGCCAGTTAACTGAGGTCTGGATTCAATGTAAGAGTTAAAGCTTAGTTAAAAAAAATGCAAGAAGCTGGTCGATACATTTCGGAAAGAGGGAGACAATTCGAATGGCCTTTTCTTCGTAATATACAGGCACTCCTGGGTCTTAATGCCGGTTAATTTCGTTATTTTACCTAAAAATAATTTTTTTTATCAGAATGTATAAGCCTAAAATATATTTTTATATAGTCATGTATGTTTTAGTTAGTGCGATCAAAATTTAAAGATTTTTTTTTAAATATGTTACTTTAAGTCATCATTTTATATTTTTATTAATAAGTTTAAGTAGGTAAACAAACACTACAGGCACTCTTTGATAGATGTCTTATTTAATCTATAGAACATTAATAAAATCATATACATATAAATATATTTAAGGCATTTTCTTATAAAGTATACTTAAGGTAAAATATAATACGAAACAGAAGCAAAGAATAACATGAAAAACTTCAAAATTAAAATCATAAAACAAAATTTCTGGCACAGTAAATAAATAACGTCCAAGTTTTCGCGTATTTTTTCGGGCATACTATAAATTAAAAAAATATTTTTTCAAATAATTTTATGTATATTTTTTTCAAATACCTATACATAAAAACGCCAGCACAGTTAGTTTTGATAATGTAAATCTCTAGAAAATAAAAATAAAAAAATCAATAAGTTACAAATATATTGTGGCTTGACAATGATATAAGGAGGATATATATTATGTTTAAAAGGTGCTTAAACATATAAAATATCTGAAAATTACAATTTCTGGTACATAAACGGGACTCTACTACTTTGTTTAAATTTGCTTTAGAATTTTTATTTTTTAACAATTGGTTGATTACAAAATAATCTCATTGTATATAGAGAATATTATATATGGGTTTTGGATTCAAATAAAAAAATACTGCTTAGCTGCAACTAGCTGATGCCTAGAAGTTGGTCCGCGTGCACATTTAATGACGTTCCTGTCGCACATGTTTCTTTCGCATTTGATCTGACTGATTTTTCCAGTTGAATTACATAACAAATGATCATATTTGATCTCTATGTTACGTTTAGTGAACTTTTGTTAACGATGAATTTGTTAACCCTTAATTTGGTAATGTATGCCCCAACATACATCAACTTTAAAAAAATATTTTGTATTAGAAAATACATAAATAACGTAAAATTATATTTTTATCACCTTGCAACTTAAACAACTTTTAGTAGAAAATATAAAACAGGCATCTGGTATCACTAGTTTTGACATTAGTTGACGAAAATGGCGTACCGGCGGCCTTCAGCTGTTCTCTCCAAGGTATTTATATAATTTTATTGATTATTACCCAGTTTAGGCAAAGTTTCATGACTGAATCCTATGGTTGATATCATGATTATATAATTTGTCTAATAAGTTTGCAGTTCTAACTTCTTACATTGGTGTTATTTTGGATATTAACATGATGTATGCTGTGACATACATTGCCAAGTTTGTAAAAAAATACCTCTATTTAATTTGTATGTCAGGGCATACATTGCCAATTTTAGGGTTTTGCTTTGCTTAGTTTGTATATTAGCATGTTTTTGCTTTGTCTGCAGCAAAAGCTTGAAACTCGTGGGGGTAGAATTTTAGCGCTTGTCCCTGCTCAACATGCACCCTCTGATGATAGTGAACATTCTGATATTGAAGACGAAATATGTGTGCACACACCGCTTTCCATATCCAGCTCCTCTGCACCCTCAATTGATAGCTCTTTAGAAAGACTTAATCTTCTAGATGATAAAGACCCCACCAGCGAAAATGTTCGCCTTACTCCAATTTTCCAAAATGTTTATTCAAGCCCATCTCTAGAACCGAATTGTAGTCAAGTACCAGTACTGAGTGATATTCCCTCATTTCCCGCAACGCCTGCAACCCCTGCTACTCCTGCAACTGCTACACTAATTGCACCTACTGCACCCCCTGGTTTGGTAACACCTAGCATGTCGACGAATGCCTCTTCCACATCACGTATTTCCAGAAAAACAAGATCACAACGTGCCACTGTTCATGTTGCTAAACGACCTAGACGAATGCAAAAGTTTACTCTTAGTTATAATTGGAAAAAAGCTGTGTTTCGACATGTGGCTTCTATAGAAGAAGAATCGGAATCTGTCGGGAGCGTCACAGTCCTAACTCCCCTGGAATATTTCTACAAGTTTTTTTCCCCAGACATTTTGACAGATATTGTCGAACAAACAAATATGTATGCAATATCTCAAACTGGACGTACTCTGGGTTTGACTGAAGACGAATTACGGGGTTTTTTAGCAATTCATATCATTATGGGTGTTGTAAGCATGCCGTCTTATACTGATTATTGGAGTTTGCGATATAGATACAAACTTGTGGCTGATTTGATGCCACTAAAACGTTATCAACAAATACGTCGTTTTTTACATTTTGTTGACAACAACGTACAAGATTCTGACAGATACTATAAAGTTAGGCCGTTAGTGCAAAAAATAAGAGAGAATTGTTTAGCCCAAGAAAATGAAAGGAGATTCAGCATCGATGAGATGATGATCCCATACAAAGGGACAAAAGCAGGGAAGCGGCGTCAATATATGAAGGACAAACCTAATAAGTGGGGTTTTAAAAATTACATCCGCGCTGGAGTTTCAGGAATGATTTATGATTTCATATTGTATGGAGGAGAGGACACATTCCGATTCCATTCATTTACAGAAAAGGAAGTATCAATCGGATTTGGAGCGCAAGTTGTGATTGCTTTGTGCAAAAGTATTAAATCCAAACCAGCCTTTATTTTTTGTGATAACTTTTTTAGTTGCCCGGAATTGTTCTACATACTGAGAGAAGACTATGGGATCTTTGGACTAGGAACCATCAGGAATAATAGGTTAAGAGGTGCGGAAGCAATTTTGCCCTCAGAGAAACAAATGAAAAAGAAACGTCGGGGTAGTCATGCTCAAGTCTCCTGCGACAAAAACCGCTTGGTCGCAGTACGGTGGAATGACAACAAAGCAGTGACCTTGATAAGTACCTATGTCGGCGTTGAACCAGTAGCTACAATAAAAAGATACTGCAAGGACTCCAAAACGAAGGTTGACGTTCAATGTCCGCAAATTGTAAAAGAGTACAACAAGCATATGGGAGGGGTTGACTTGGCCGATATGCTTATCTCCTTATATAGAACACCTTTCAAGACAAGGAGATGGTATATCGGCATATTTGCCCAACTTCTTGACATCTGTATCAATAACGCATGGCTCCTTTACAGAAGAGATTCTAAGACAAAGTCAATTGCTTTGAAGGACTTTAGATTCGAATTGTACGAAGGTCTAAAAAAATACCAGCGTTCTGAGGGTAGTAACAAAGGCACCAAGAAAAGAGAACCACAAGCCAGTCCAATTGAAACGTCACGATTTGACAACGTTGGTCATTTTATGACAATGACCACACAAGGAAGATGCCGATTGTGTTCAAAACTTACAGTCGTACAATGTATCAAGTGCCAAGTCCGCCTTTGTTTCGTAACTGGCAAAAATTCCCGTAATTGTCAACTAGATTACCATGTGCCTACGTAATTTCTATGTATTTTTTTATAAAAATAAATAATAAATATAATAGTTGTTTTTTTTACATACGTAGTCAGTACCTATAGTAATTGGCAATGTATGTCCCTGCATACAACACATTTACGATTTGTATTCTTGAGTAGTTGGCGGTGTATGTCGTGGCATACATGAGTTTTCAGGAAAACTAAGCTTTTCAGATTTTTTTTCAAATTTTTCTATAGTCGTTTTATGTGTATAAATAACATTTCTGATGACAAAATTCAGGTTTTATAGAATTTTATACTTTGCCAAATTAAGGGTTAAACTACTTTTTTCGACCAATTTTGCACTCAAAATGAATTGTAGTCTGCATGGTGTACTACACTATAAAAATACATTTCATTTAAATTTTGCAAGTTATATTTTTTAATTTCACATTGTATCACGTACATAGCAGGATGACAGGGGGGACCTAGGAACCTAGAAAGTGTTAAGACACTGCGTTCCCATTAAAACACTTCCGTTCCCGAATTCTGGAGGCATTGCGTGTTAAATGACGGATCTCTACGCCGCGTTTTCCTTGTTACCAAAGCAAGGAAATTAAATAGTAAGAGAAGTAGGAGGAGACCTCGGTTGACCGTAGGGCATGTGTGTAAAAGATATGCAGAGACCTCAGCTTTTGGCGCTCCTTTCACTCTGGCTATCCCGCTAGGGATACAGCGTTAAGTTGAGTTAATTAAATTTAGAAATAAAGAGGTACAAACAATCAGGCTAAACTTTTACAAATTATAAATTCATGATATATGTAATACATCTCATCACTTGATATCTATATTTTTTTTGTTTTTGGTAAATATGTCTGATTACATACAAATTACTTTATTATAACGTAGATATAATAACGAGATTCTTGAAAGAAAAGTCTCATATTTTTCGTCAAAAAAGAATTTATTCATCTTAAAAACATCAAAAAGAATAATTTTGACATGTTTAAATGAGATCTTTTACCTACACATAGGTACATATCTTAGACACAGATAATTTTAATATTTAATGCTACCATATATGTATAGAATAATATTATATTGTAACATTATCAAATTACAAACCAAAATGGAAATTTATAAGTGAAGCCTTTATATATAAATATACTATTATATATACTATTTAGGCCAGTCGTGGCACAGCGGCACAAAGTGTGACTATAAAACCGACTGGTTGTGGGTATGATCCCCACTCGAGGAGATGAAATGTTTATTTAAATTTATATTTTCATTTCTTCGCTATGGTGTCGAGGCAAAGCGCGGCGTTGAGTTCTGCCACTCAACATTCAATGCCTTCAGAATTCGGCTGAAAGTAGAGAACGGAGTGTCTTAACACTAGGTTCACTCTGCCTACACCCTGCTGTGTGCGGGACACAGCGTGAAGCTGAAAAAAAATATATATACTATTTATTAGGTCTGTGCCGTATATTAGTACTAAGTTCTTAGCTCCACTATGTGTAGGTATAAATAGACAGTGATATTTGTACATTATACAACTTTGTCGTACAATGGGCGCGACTTGGAAATGTAAACATACATACTCGTATGTTGAAGATAATGCGTCGAAACTTCGTAATCACTGAAAGGCTCTGTTTTTTCTTAACAAACATGCTTTACGAGATGAGAAACCTTTTACAGATATTTGCTACGAATAAAGAAACTTGTGTCAGTAATGAGTTCGTAGATATATTATTTTACGAACTAAACCGTGCAAATTCATATATTTATTTTCCCTTTTATTCATAAAATAAAACTGTATATGATGATTTGAAAGGAGAATTTTATTGCAAAAACAATAAAAAAAAATTAAATACATTTTCATGCATACTGGCTATTTTTATTCGTAATTGTACTTTCACGAGGCTGTAGCAGACAAAAAGCTGGTATTGATTTAACATAAAACAACCGTGCAGTGAATGAGAAAATCAATGTGCTATAAAATATGACTGGGTTAACGGAACTCAATTATATTTCATGTTCCCTCGGTGCCGCCCACTCGAAAGAGAAACGTTAAACTATTATTATGTATAAGTGTAATATTGGTTTAAATGCGATTTTCTATCTAACTTATATATATATTATATATATAGTAGAAGCGTTAACACGTAAATCTGTATATAGTTGTAGGTACATCTGAACAAACTGCAAACAATGTGATACGTTTGTATATGGTATTTTTAAAATACAGTTTAGATATTTACACTTGAAATATGTTCTAAAAGGAAAAGAAAAAGAAAAAAGACCGAGCTGCATGTTTAAAATAATTTATAAGTTTTTTTTAATGAATGAAAGAATATAGAATGTTTATTAAAACTAATTTAAACAATAATATGTGTCAATAAAATTTTGCATGAATTGCTAATAGCTTTTGCATTTATGTGACATTATTATTATATATATATATATATATATATATATATATAATAATAATAATGTCAATATATATATATATATATATATATATATATATATATATATATATATATATATATATATATATATATATATATATATATATATATATGTAGTTATTCAATAAATTAATAAAAATAAGCTATTTATTACACATAATGTCACATAGATGCAAAAAATATATATATACCTGAGAAACCTTGTGAAATTTGACATCAACTTTATTTTACTTTTTAATTAGAAGTCCATCAAGACAACCGTTGTTGGGCGCACAAAGGTCTTCTTCGTATCTAACTACGTATAAGCTTTTGACACTTCGATAAGCTGCACAAAGCGAATGAATAAAGTCCTAACCTCTGTTGGTGTCACTTGAAAAATAGATAGTCTCCTCCTCCTCCTCCTCTTCCACCTCCTTTGTGCTTCTGAATCAGCTTTCGACACAACTACACCAAATGTTAGTACTGAACTAGAAACTCGTGCCTCAATTACCGTGCTCTATTTAATTAGGGAATAAAGTTTACTCAAGGATAGTTTACATTTAGAAAATTTATGATCCTCTTTACTACAAAGGTCTTTAATGAAGCTTTTACCATTTTGGAGTGTTGTTAGATATTTCTATTATTTCTAAAAGGTTGCCGTACAAACTTAAAAATGATAAACTAATAATTTCAATTTACTTATTTTATATTTTCTAAGCTTTTTATGATCTTGGAATTTTATTATTTTTTTTTTAATACATCCTCTTGTCCTGTAATCATTACTTACATATTTATTTATGAGGCCAGTCGTGGCACAAGTGAACAAGCATGCGACTGTAAACGCGACAGGTTGTAGGTTCAATTCCCACTCGAGAAATATAAATGAGAGGAATATTTACTAATTTACTAATATTTTCATTTTGTCGCTCTAGTAGCGAGGCATAGCGCGACGTTGAGTTTCGCCAGTCAACACGCAATGCCTCCAGAATTCGGCGGAAGTGTCTTAAAGGGAACCCTGCGTCTTAACGCCAGATTCCCAGATTCCCCCAGCTTACCCTGCTATGTGCGGGATACAACGTGATACAAAAAAATAATAATAACTGACAAACTTTTAAAAGCATAATATCATATATAGACTGTGATAACATTATGTAGGTATTTATGAATTCTAACGCGTGTTAGTAATCTTAACAGAGGACCTCACCAACCCGCCTGACGTATACCGGATCGATACTCACATTCCCACAAAATGGCTTATTGCTTCAATAACCTCGGTTTGGCTAAGCTATTAAGCATGCCCAGCGCCAGCGCCAAACTGAGGGAAACTAATCTGGTTCCTTTTTTTAGGCAATTCGGTTTCAATCGCTGGTGGAACATTACTTCGTTATTTACGTTACAAACCAGGCCAGAATTTATACTTGTTACAACGCTATATGAAACGAGAAAAATTCCGGCTTCGTTTTTTAAGGCACATTTTTATTTTATACTATTTTTCTTTTAAATATATAAAACATTTAACATTTCTGACATTTTGTATAAGGTAATAGGTATTTTGTGTAATTTTTTAGGTATTTTTAATGTATTATTTCATGTGATTATTTTTCATGAAATTTATTAAATTAAGCTATACTTATATATACCATATACGTTTGTATACCTGAAAATTGTGTTTGCCTTTATTTTTTACATTTGTTGAATTTTTAAATATGTTTACGTATAGAACTTTCATATGTATAGTCATAATTTTTCTTAGCTTCACGCTGTGTTCTGCATGTAGCAGGATAGGCAGAAGGAGCCTAGTATTAGGACACTCCGCACCACGTTTTCCGCCAAATTCTGGTGGCATTCTGTTTTGCCTTGACACCAAAACGAAGAAATGAAAATATTAAATATTTATTTTGTTTAATATTTTTAAAGTGTTAATCTACACTTTCGAAAGAAAAATACTTATTTCTCAATGAGAAATCAAATGAGAATATGGCTTAGTGGTCAGAGCGCCTGGCCGGTTTCCAAGAGGCGGGGGTTCATGTTCAATTTTTTTCGTTTTCTAAATAAAATAATAAATATTTAATTTCCTCAAGTGGGAATCGAACTCAGAACGAATCGCCTTACACGCTTGTGTCCTTGACACAACTGGCCCCAAAGGTTGATAACGTTCTTAAATCATTTTTTACACTGCTGGTCATGCCTGCAAAACAATTTCAATACATTTGAGCTGTTTAGATATTTCCTGTGAAGCCGCAAGGATAATTATAATCGTTATAATCGTAATAATATTTTTGACAAATTTCAAAGAAAATTATGAAACATCTACATAAATCATAACTGAGTCTTAGTTGACTCACATAAAAATACAAAACATGAGTTATGATTTTGAATAAAACCCCTCTGAAATCTAAGTTCAACTTTTAACGTAACAGATTTTTAAAAGATTAAATTTTTAAAATGCTGCGAAAATATATTCTATTTAACAAGAGAAATGTTATGTATAAAACAACATTTCATATAAAAAGACAGTAAAGAATATTTTAGATGAACATAATAATCAAAATGTTTCTTATTAAGACCCTCGTCGCACAGTGATTCTTAATGGGATGGTATTCTCATTTCCCCGTCCTATCAAAACGCGGCGTTAAAATCCGCCATTCAAAACTCAATGACTCAAGTTCTAGCCAAAATTCTAGCGATTCTTTTCGCTAGATATTTTTTTTAATGCGGTACACTAGGGAAAGTGAAGGAGATAAAAAATTTCCTATGAAAATATTTATTTACAAAAGTGTCATAATACTAAGTGTGTTTCGGAAAAATTGAGTTCCTTAGGATTAAACCAATATTATGATATATTCTCCATTGTAAACAGGAGGCTCTCGAAGTTCTTCGCACGGCGTCAACTAGGGTGGAACTGCGGGTGTGCCGACCCCCAAGCGACGTCCTCGAGAGTGTCACGCCACCGGACCCGCCGACCCCGCCTGCTCGGACCCCGCACCCCCACCTGCCTCTCGATCCTCTTAACTGCCATCCTTTACACGCGAGGTGAGATATCACAACTTAGTACTCACGATCACAATTGGTAACGAAGGAATTGAACAAATCGTTTCTAGTATTGAACTTTTTAGGATTTATAAACTTTTTATTAAATATGTAAATTGTATGATGAATAATGTAGGTTTGAGGTTGTTGTGGCTCAGCAAAACTTACGTGTGGCTGTGAACTCGACGGTTGTGGGTTCAATTATCAGTGGTTGAAATGGAATAGTTAATGTTTTGATTTCTTCGCTCTACTAGAGCGCAAGGCAAAGCGAGTTCCGTCACTCAACAAAAATTGCCTCGAAAATTTAGTGGAATGTAGGAAACGAAGTGTCTTAACATAAAAGTTAAGCTTTCCTCTACCTACCATGCATTATACAGAATACAACGGGAAGCTAAAATAATGTAGAATAATGTAAATTAGTAGTAGTAATATTCAGTTTATCTTGGTTTATTAAAAATACTGATTTAACTGTAGTCCACTAGTACTCAGAAATTCCATTTCTTAGTACAAAAATTAACAATTATCCTATAAAACTAGCATTATATCTAATAACTTCTGTATTACAAAATAAATATTAAGTACTTTCTACGTTCGTGACAATAACTGTGCAATGGTATTTTAGATTGGTTTGGTACTATTATATTCTTTATTACAATGAAATATGCAGGAAGTTGGATAATTACAATTAAATGTGCAGGAAGTTGTTAAATGTCTTCAGTGAACGTAGTCCATGCAAAGGTATTCCATATAAAGGCAGCGTTCACAACTCACAGTTCATTTTGAAGTTGAGCTATGAAGCGGGCTTTGTTTTAGGCTTACACGTCGGTATTTCGGTGTTGCCGCTGTAATAGTACAGAGAGACGGTAGTTCATGTTTATTTATCTCGGCCTGTTGTCGCTATTGATCATTCTGAACGCTACCTAAATTTTCGATGTTACTTAAATTTTTTAAATCTATAATTTTTAGGGATCCGTACCTAAACGAAAACATGGAAGTCTTATAGAATCACTCTGTTGTTTGTCTGTCCGTTTATCAAGAGCATTTATCTCGAGATCGCGTAGATGTATCACCCTGAAGTTAATATCAAATATACCAGTTCACGGTCCGTTAGAGAACAGAAAAATTAAACTTCTATGTCAACTCAATCAAAAGATTTGAGCATATTTATTACTGTTTTTGTATGACTTTCCTTGCGTAATCAAAATCTATAAGATACTTCCCGTGGTCTTACAATTATGAAATTTGGCAAGAAGTAAGAACATACAGTACAAATAAAGGATAAAAACCAAAAACTAAAAAATTATACACATTTCATAGAAAAAAATAATTACAAACTTATAATTGTAGTTCATTTCATACAAAATGAATGCACACGTCTGGAAATACAAACCTGAAATTGTTACGGAACCCTTTTCATGTGAGTAAAACACGCATTTTACCGGTTTTTTCATTCCATATATATAACATCAAAGCTTTAAAAAAAAACGAACAATGATTTTACGGTAGTAAAATACAAAGAATAATAAATACTTCAAATACGAGTTTTATTTCTAAATGGTAAAAGAGCAAAAGTTTTCTATGTCCGGACATGTCACGCTCACTCGCCAATCAATATCCTTAACAACGTACTCTCGTACAGTGAAATATCTCGGATACTACATTAAAAGTCAGGAAATTGGTATTCTTGAGTTAAGCAAATAAAATATAGACGCTGCAGAAAGGATTTTTATATCCAATATTGAACATTTATATTCAAGGGAGGGTAGTCCATTACTTTAAACAGATTGGTTTTTACAGTTAAGCCAGGAATGTTTTAAACAAATTTAATAGGTTCTTATAAGAGAATTTGTTTTTTAACTGTACTTAATAATTTAAATGGCTAATATATAGGCTTAGAATTTATATTTTATACGTTTAAAATTGGACTGCCTCAATAAGAACAACTTTCACAGAACTTATAACCCCCACCTTTACATTCAATTATTAGATATGTTTCATCTATGTTTACACCTTCAGTAATATACTTTTTTTGGTAGAGTAATAAAGGATAATTATATTTAAATGAATATTCTACTACGCTCGTTTATTATAATTGCAATGTAAAAGTTTATTGAAGTAACGAAAATTTAATTGGTTCAATTGTATTTCTTCGGAATTTTATTTATTATAATTGAATTCGCAATTTTATTTATTATAATTAAATTAATTATCCTGAGAAAAGGAGGCAAGTCGTGGACCGTGGCGCAGGAGCACAAACATGTGAATGTAAACACGACAAGTTCGATTCCCACTCGAAGAAATAAAATATTAATTCAAATTTATATTTTAATTTCTTCTGTCTGGTGTCGAGGCAAAGCGCGGCGTAGAGATTTGCCATTCAACACGCAAAGCCTCCACGACTTAGCGGAAAATGTGGAACGGAGTGTCTCAACACTAGGCCCCTCTGCCTACCCTGCTGTGTAGAATACAACGTAAAGCTAATTAAAATTTACAATTATTTATACTATACATTTCTATTTATATTATACATATATTTAATTTATTTGGAGTATAGTAGTATTGGTTGCTGCAGTCTTAGATTGTACTAGAATATTCTCACGATAACTCAGTAACATCTAAAGCCCACAAATCTGTTACCGTCGAGTTACGGAAAATGTCACGAACCGAGTGAATTTCCCATAATGACAAACTCAGCTTTCATTTCAATAGCGTGCCAGCTTTTTAAATACGTAGCTAATTAGAGTTCAACAACTTCTGCGTTATTTTCTCACTTCGTTAATTTTATAAAAGCAAGTAATGTAATGCGGGATACAGCGTGAAGCTGATTTGATTTTGATTTTAAGAAATGTAATGGACAGTCCAGTCCAGAGTCCAGTCGTGGCCCAGGGGCACAAAGTGTGCCTGTAAATCGACTGGTTGTGGGTTCGATCCCTACTTGAGGAGATGTAATATTTATTTACATTACCTCCGCCACTCAACACGCAATGCCTCCAGAAATTGGCGGAAAGTGGGGAACGGAGTGTCTTAACACTAGGTTCCCCCTGCCTACCCTGCTGTGTGCGGGATACAGCGTGAAGCTGAAAAAAAAGTAATGTAATGGTTTTTAATCTGGAACCTTTTAAGGTGGATCAAATAACAAATTGGTATATTTAAAATATCAGTACTATTTCGATTAAAATATATTTATGAGGCTGTCGTAGCCCAGTGGCACAAGTGTGTAACTAATCGTGACAGTTATAGGTTCGATTTCCATTCGGAGGAAATAATTAGTATTTAGGCATTAATATTTTCATTTATTCGCTCTAGTAACAAGGCAAAGCGTAGCGTTGAGTTCTGCCACTCAACTCGCAATGTATCAAAACTTCTAGGTTGCCCCTGTCAACCCCGCTATATGCGGGAAATAAAAATAAAAGTATATTTATGGATATGCGTTTTTAACATTGATATATTCTATCATTCAATCGCAACGCATGAGACTTAGTAAATAAAATCGCTATTACTTGATTTTTAGGAATAAAAAGTCTAGATTGGAATTCTGAAGAAAGCGGAAAATGGAGTGTCTTAACACAAAGCTTCCTCTAGCTATATATAAGATACATATCTAACATAATTTATCAACGCAATTGTTTTTCGTAGATAGACTATATGTGAATGTAGCTGGCAACCCAAACCTAATTTTCCAAATCTGAATAGAAATTAATTTTTAACAATCGAACAAACCAACAAACTCAACTTTAATAATATTAGTATAGAGATAACTT
Organism: Heliconius himera; assembly: GCA_021202915.1. Lineage (NCBI taxonomy): Eukaryota > Metazoa > Arthropoda > Insecta > Lepidoptera > Nymphalidae > Heliconius > Heliconius himera. The sequence continues at coordinate 166,366 of JAJHJA010000512.1, read as the reverse complement.
AATTATAATATTAAGTAAAAACTTTATGTAAACTAAATTGAATTTTCAAGTGGACTCAATTTATAGCCAAAGGTTCCGTCCGACGCATAATTTAACTGGACAGAGTAAAGGCGAGGTATTAAATATTAACATCGAATACTTTAATACTGTTATTGTTTATACTTAACTGCGTTTTATTATAATTTATTGAACACGGAGAATTTCATAATTATGTGCTAAAATAATGAAATGACATAACGTGTGTAAAGATATATTTTTTTTTAATTAAATGAGACTGTTGTAGCGCTGTGGTACAAACGTGCGACGTAAACGCGACAGGTTGCGGGTTCGATTCCCATTCGTGGAAATGAAATGTTTAATATTTTCATTTCCTCGCTCTGGTAAGCAGGCATAGCGCGGCTTTCAGTTCGGCCACTCAACACACAATGCCTCAAGAATTTGGCGGAAAGTGGTGAACGGAGCGTCTTAATACTAGATTACATTCATTAATAATTAATTAGGATTAATATTAGGTTACGGTAAAAAAATGAAACCGTTTTGTAAATCAACAAGTTTGTTTCTTTCCTTTTAGAACACGAAAATTAGATTAATATATCATGGCAAATCGCTGCTCCAATAAAGCCTCGACAATTTGTTGCTTGAAAATACAATTAAAATCAGCTACACAGCAGGGCAGGCCGAGGGAATCTAGTGTTAAATCACTCCGTTTCCCACTTTCTGCCGAATTCTGGAGGCAATGTGTGTTGAATGGCAGAACTCAACGCCGCGTTTTGCCTCGACACCAGAGCGAAGAAATAGAAATATAAATTTAAGTAAATATTTCATCTCCTCGAGTAGGGATCGAACCCACAAACAGTCGGTTTTACAGTCACACTTTGTGCCCCTGCGCCACGACTGGTCTCTATAGAAAATCCAATTAATTACAGCAAATATTGAAGAAATAAAAAAATATCCTACCTAGGGCTACTGGAGATACATAATATTAAAAAAAGGATTCTTAATAAATATATACATATATATAATTTATAACTGAATATTTAAAAGATTCTTAATAAATATATAAGTATATTTTATAACTAATTATTTCTGTACACAGACTTTCACAAACGACAAGTAGTGCTACAACATCGTCATCAGAAGGCAGGGGCAGACGCGAAGCTAGTCCTGATGACAGAAGGACGCAGGACCTACATTTACCAGATCTAGATCGACCTTTGCCCGTTTACGATATACAATATGGCGTAAGTAAACAGTTTCATAAAAATTAGAACCCCTGTACATTTCATACTTTGTAAATACAAAGCAAGCTTTTTAACAACTGAGTAAGCCAGCTAAATGTTACTTGAAATATATTTCATGTCTCGTATTTAACATAGTAGTGACGTAATGGTTAATTAAATGCATAACGCTACCGCACAACCATTCCGGTCTTTAAAACTATAAAACCTATTTGTCTAATATTAGATATTTCACAAAGAAAATAAAATTACAGCCTTACTTACTATTAAATGCCAAGCAGCCATTCAGCAGCCTGTAATCTAGATAAAAGTGAATACGCCGCAATTATACTTGTATTGCAGCAATTTACATAGTTTTTTTTGTTATTTAAAACTTTAACAACAGGAAATGTTTTTAAAACAACAACAGTAAAGCGCGAGTACAACATGGAGCGGTAATATTGTTCCATTAATACGAACGTTACAGTTGACTTGCTTATTGATCTGTCATATCATTTATTCAGTAGCTATCGAGTGCCACTGGCCGGCTTAATTTACATAATAAAGGATATACTGTGTTAGTTTACAAATGTAAATCGTATTGTTTATTGTTGTTTATGAAATAACAATGACAATATATTTTGATTTGTTGTTGTAAAGTGACATTAAATCGGTTACATTGTTTCGTGGAAACACGTATTTACTGTCATTTAAATAACAAACAGATTATATGGCGTAAAAAAATTCTAGTCTTATCTATCATATTTAATTCGCACATAGAATATATCTAATATATAATAATAATAATTAAATCTTTGTTGTACACCCAAGAAAAGACATAGTAGTACAATAAAAATATATGATTGTACAAAAGGCGGCCTCAATGCTTAATAGCAGTCTCTGCCAGGCAACCTTACAGCAGAGGACATAAGCAAATTAAGATAGGGGTAGGGCACAATATTATATTTAAATTATACAAAGTAAAATAGCTATAAACAATTATAAATTTTAATAGATTTTTCTAACACTATTACACTTGGGCATGTAGTTTCAGTATATTATGCTAATGAATAGAAATACATATATATTTAGAGTAGAATTAGAATACGCTATTTTATTCCTATTCCCATATTCCTAATAAGACTTACCATATGTTTACGCTTCAAAGGACGACGGCTCTGTGGTGAGTATCGCAGTACAGTTTGTAATATATTATGTAAAATATACAATAATCCTATTACACAGGCTCGAGACCGACAACTTTAGATAGAGTTCGTAGACTGCTTGCAAAACATGAAACTTGCCACATGAGATTTATATACTCATTGTCATAATAAGAATACATATACCTATGTATTTATTTTAAATAAATAAAAAAATCCAGTGAGGCCAGGTGTGACTGTAAAACCGACTGGTTGTGGGATCGATCCCCACTCGAGGAGATGAAATATTTACTTAAATTTATATTTCGATTTCTTCGATCTGGTGTCGAGGTTAAGCGCGGCGTTGAGTTCTGCCACTCAACACGCAATGCCTCCAGAATTCGGCAGAAATTGGGGAACGGAGTGTCTTAACACTAGGTTCCCTCTACCTACCCTACTGTGTGCGGGATACAGAGTAAAGCTGAGTATTTATTTTATAATGCAATAACATGTTTTATTGTAGTAAAGTTTTAACTATTTTGGGTATTTGTATATCATTTGATATAAAATAAACTTATATTGTCTTTTTAACGTTAACGTTGAAAAAAGGTTGCAATAAAGATTTTATAGTGCAATTTCCAGCGAATGACTAATCGTTTCAAACGTTTAAACTTTGTTATTTATAGCTTTTAAAGTCTAGTTTAAATTATATAGAAAAGCATTGCATGAAAATCAGCAAGAAATATATTATTTATTTGTTATGAATATATTTGTGTAGGATGAAAATTATTCTAAGGTGGTGTCATTATGGCTATCGTGGTGCAGTGGTACAGCGTCTGACTGTTAGCGCCAATGGTTTGATTTTCTACTCCGTTCAGAGAAATCAATATATTTATAGGTGTATTTTTCATTTCCTCGCTATGAAAAAACGAAGCGCAGATTCTGCCACTCTAAACGCGGCGTCTTAAAACAGGACCGAAAACAGAGAATAGAGTACCTTGCTTGCAGAAAAATTTGTGAAACTAACGAAAAGTCATTAGATTGGATAAATTTTAAAGAATACATATTATGCTATAAGTCCTATGTAACTTTAGTATAAGAAAAAGTTACTTAGTAGAGATAAGAGTCAAATAACAAATTCGTAATATATTCAATTCTTCTAGGAATTCGATATTATAATGACAAAAGTGAACGGTTCACTTGGGTTCACGCTGAGGAAGGAAGATCACAGTGCACTGGGACACTACGTACGAGCTCTGGTCAGGGAGCCCGCTCTGAGCGACGGGAGGATACAACCCGGGGATAGGATTGTTGCTGTAGGTATCTTGTTTATTGTATATAAATATAATTAAAGGGTTAAACAGCATAAGTAAGAGACAACTGGCTGCTGCACTGGCTTCTAATGGATCGTTTCTACCATAATTTTATCGATTTTCATCCAGAATACCAACACATCACATTTTTTCACTAACCCTTACAGTGAGGCTAGCCGTAGCGCAGGGCGTGCGACTTTAAACGCGACAGATTGTGGGTTCGACCTCCACTAGAGGAAATTAAATATTTGATGTTTTCATTTTCTTTGCTCTGGTAGCGAGGCAAAGCGCGGAGTTGAGTTCCGCTACACAACACACATTGCCTCTAGAATTCGGATATAAGTTGAGAATGGAAGTATTTTAAAGGAAAAGGAGTATCTTAACACTACGTCCCCACGTCTCCTTTGCCTACCCTGCTATGTGCAGGATACAGCGTAAAGCTAAAAAAAACTTTTTGATAAGGCCAGTAATGGGGATTATAACTCCTTTTTACAATTTATATATTGTTGAAGTTTAGATGTTATTTCGATAATACTTTGCGCTCAATACGAGTGGAATTTCAGTAACTATACCTACTATATTCTGATTCTAGTAGAAAAACGCAAAATCCCTACTACTTTCTACTAAATGATAACAACATTACAACTCTATACCGTCTTTAAAAAATGACATACCAGGTGAACGACACGCCAATGTCCAACATGTCGCACGCGGAGGCGGTCGCGTTTCTTCGCGCTTGTGGGTCCGAGGTCCGCTTGAGGCTTTACCGAGACCACGCCGCTACACCACTGTCACCGATGTCACCGAAAGAACCCACCGACTCTGATGGACCTGTCAGGCCTAAACCACCTTTGAGGTACTGTAAATATAAAAATGTAAAATTAGCTTCACGCTATATCCCGCACACAGTAGGGTAGGCAGAGGGAACCTAGAGTTAAGACACTCCGTTCCCCACTTTCTGCCGAATTCTGGAGGTATTGCGTGTTGAGTGGCAGAATTCAACGCCGCGCTTAACCTCGACACCAGAGCGAAGAAATGGAAATATAAATTTAAGTAAATTAAGTAAAAATGTATTTAACTATTTATTGGTATTTAGACTTAATTTTAACAATTTTACATCTATTTCCAGCTCATTTTATATTATATTCATAAAATGAACAGGAACAAGATGCTCCAAAAATAACAAAATTAAAGTATATTTATTATTTGCTTGTATAACTTTGTGTCAAAAACAAATAAAAACATGACTTGAATGTTCAACAAAAAAGTACTTCTTCAATAGAATCATAGTAGACTTACATAGACTTAGTAAGGCTTAAGCCGCTATTCAGAGTTCGTCAACAAAAGAGTTGCGTCGATACTAATTTTCTTTCCTTTTCAAAGCTGTTTGTTTAGTTCGGAGACTAACGTATTTGTAGTAAATATCTGGGTCAGGATTACTAAACTATTTCACAATGGACAATTATTTTTCTTTATATTTTGTAAACTAATCAGTTCTCCCAAGGTGAGTTCATATTTATTTACAATAAAAAATTGTTAAAATTATAACAATAAATATAAACATATTATATTATCGTTATCTAAATTTTGTTCTTTGTTTTGTTATTAATAATGTTTTTCCGCCTCTGACTAATTCCATTTAGTAATTTGTCTTAGAAATTTGTGTTTAGTTAATCTTACAATTCAAATTTGTTTTATTTATACATTTTTAACAGAGCTGAAGCAGTGTCAATGCTATGCGACCTGGCCGCACGCCGCCTCACACCGGACGCCGGCGACGGCTCGCGCTCGCCCTGCTTGTCGCCTCGTAAACATAGAAAACTTACTAAGGATAATCATTACGAAACACCCAACGGTGAGTTTGTTATAGTAAACATTGTTAACTAAGTTTAGCGAAGTTATATGTTTAAATATTCGTGGCATATTTGGTTTAAGCTATTGGTTTATGAAATTATGATATGAAATGTTTGCAGTAATTGGTATTTATAATACAGAATACGGAAGTTACGATTATTAACAAAGTTTTGAAGTAGAAAGCTCATTAGTTATAGTCTTTTTAATTTAAATCAAATTTCATAATTTAAAAAATATTTTAATGTCTATAATTGATTTTAAAGGAAAAATATATTTTTAAAGAGGTCGATCATATTACACAAAATTAAAAAATATTAAAAACATATCACCAGTTTTGGCATTATACTACATTGTTTCAACATATAATATACAAATCTTAGATTAAAAAAAAACATCTTAAAAAAACATATAAATAAATCATAAATTTGAACTATCCATGAAATAGATAAAATAAGAGCAAAAGACAATTTATTAATATAAATTCTCATATCTGTCAGATACAATGCAATAAATTAATTTAAGCTTCTATTGTGCATAAATTTTAACTAACCATCGTAAATACTGCGGCGACCGAACAAGCAGCTCGGGCTAGTGATTTAAACTAATGAATTTTGGTTAACCATTTCCTATATAATATTATTTATTTATTTATACATATATACTATTATATTATTTCTTGTAAATATAAACATTTATATCAATATCTTGCTGTGTATAAATATTGCTAATAATCTTTTGAATATCTATATACTACTTAATTTGTTTGTCAATAAATGTTTTGTGGTACTAATTACTAATTAAAAAAAAAATTAATTTATGTAAAATGCGAGACCCTTTAATATCACATTTTATTATATATGAATACAATGAACCAGCAGTAAATAGACACACTGACACCGCACCAAGTCTAAGCTAGTAGGTTTTCCCGCACAGATTTGCCAAGTTGCAACATAAAGCTAGACACACACTCAAAGCGTGTAGAGAGCTTCAAGCGTTCCCAAACCATCGACTGTCATTCCGAACTATCGGGAACGGAACGCACGACGTTAGAACGTCGCACCATGGAACGGTCAGCTACCATGGAACCACCGTTAGATTCTATAGGATGTTGCGCGGATTTTATAATTATTGAAGAATTGAAGCGGCCTCGTTCTGTTACACTCACAAGCCCCACGGCTCCGCCTTCTTGTAGAAAACAAAAGCTAAGCCTGACAGGTGAGACTCTGTCGGCTCGCACTATCCATATACGTATTTAGCCTTTGCCTGTGCGCTAACTAAAAACTTTTGTTGTTTCTCAAGCATCGTACGAGTAAAGAAAACAAGAACTTTTCTACTGGATCGAACTTTGTATAATCGCCTTAAATTTTTAATAATATAAAAAGATCGTCTGTTATAATACTATTTTTGTTTAATTTTTTATGGCATAAAAATAAAACGAAGCAACAACTGTTTTTGGTCAGTTCCATTACACTTATCCAAACAGCAAATTGACAGTCTGAAGGATTCTATATATTCTTGCGCTTTGGACAAACCCATAAAGCAGCACAAAAGTCGATACAAATTTTGAAATGAACACCCATCGAATTATTAGTTTTAGTACAGCTTCCCCTCACAAATTCTGTTATAACATTATAATTAATCAAGTTAATGTCATGCCTCGTCAGTAATTAATGAACATTGTTTAATATATTGATAGTATTACCATAAAGTAACAGCTGTGTTTTGTATGTATTTACTTTAAGTATAATCTAGTTTTTTCTTTAGTGTTTAGCTCTTAAAAACTTCTATTTCATAATACCTAAGCTCTAATTTACTTTGTTTGTATTGTATTATTTGTGTGTAATATTTTATCACGAAAATTTATTGATTAAAGGAAAGTTGGAGAGAGTATTGTTATAATATTATTATTTTCCACATAAGCTCGCGTGCACACGCATATTCCCAATCACGCACTATAGAAAGTTATACTAATGTTATATTGTGTTATATAGTAAACCATAGACAAAATCTTTTTTATCACGGATTTAATACATTAAAGTTATTGTGAAATAAATGTTCTATTGTTGTAAAATATGTTTTACAGTTGTGGATTCGATTCCGAAACGGACAACAGTAACTACTATTCTCGGTATATCACTTTACTTTATCAATATTATAATAACCATAAATACAAAACACGCGAAACCATTAGATGTATTATTTTTGCTTATAAAATGTATTTATATTTCATAAACATTTGTCGCTTTAATAAATTTATAAGCTTTTTGTAATTGTTAAACTGAAATAAAATGTGCATTGAATTCATTTTAATAAATTTATATTGCCTACTATTCTATATCTATATCTATAACTAACTAGTAAATTACTTTTTAGAAAACATAAAAATTTGAACGTAGCGTAATTCTTATATGTTTTCTAAAAACACTTTAAAATTGTAAAAATATCTAGTAAACCGGCAAAAAATCATAAGATTATATGAGAGCAAAATATTATTTGTTTTAATTATTTTATAATTCTATATAAAACGTATTTAAGTAATAATTGAATTAATAAAATATCAATCATGACATCTTCGGTTCTTCGACAAAAGTCATATTATAAGAGAAAAAATAAAATAAAAATCTTATTCAAAAATTTTTCAGTACCCCCACACGGTTACGAATTAAATAATCTAGACAATGATACACTGGACGCGCCTAATGTATACCAAGAAGAAACTCCCCTACAAAGATTCTCTGAACCAGCATTCCCAGTGGACTCGGATGAGCCGGTCTCTATGCCTGCTGAGCTATCTAGTGACGAACGCTTCAAACATTCGAGTCCAGCATACCAGAGTGCAGTATTGCATACTACTACTACTACTACCAGTGAGAGCGCTTCTGAAGGAAATAAGGATGACGGTGGGAAACTTATTGTCTTTAATTTATTTTATTTTTTGATATTTCTTATTTGATTTGATTTGTTTCGTAGGGCTATATAAAATAATAAGTAGAACCACACAGAAATTCAGATATTAAAATTGACAAAATATTTATTATACAGCTTCACTCTGTATCCCGCATACAGCTGGGTAAGTAGAGAGAACCTAGTGTTAAGAAAATGCGTGTAAATTAAATGTTCAAAATTTGAAGAAAATTAAAATATTGAACATTTAATGCGCACACTTGTGCTCCTGCGCCACGACTGGCAAGAGATTTTGAAATTGACCAAATATTTATGAAGTCTGAAAATTACTTGATAAAATTCACAACTATGCTTAATTTTCAAATTACATATTTCATAAATAAATAATTACAGGAAATGGCTTAAAGAAATGGAAAGGGGTTGCGTTGTCACCTGAAAACGAAAGAAAAGCAAAACCTTTCCCAACTGATATTCCACCGAAGCCAAAAGAAGTTGACACCGCGACCGTCCAAAAAGAAAACGTCGAACCTGAAACCCCGGTGGAAGCAACTACCACAGAACCTACGGTAAAATATTTTCTAAAATGAATTAATTAATATATACTTAACTTTCATCAATTTTCGAAAACGTCTTCAATTCATAGCAGCTTTATTCCATAAGCTAATGTTTATAGTGTTTTATAGATAGATATACAGTGTTGTATACATCTTCAAAAGTACATTATTTTGAATATATCATTTAAAATAACCTTGAAAACATTTATAAAAATGTTATTTACAGCATTATCTACAGCATTTAGCACATTTCGTATACTTAATTAAAGAGCACACAATAAAGTCGGAGTGATATGACCGCAACATGTGCATGAAGCGCCTCTAAAGTGCCACCAGCTGGATTACTTCACGAAATTCAGTATCCATTTGTGAAAAATTACGCTACAATATATTTGATAAACGTTTCATATTTCTCCACTTTTATATAAAATGTGATATATTTAGATATTATTCAATTACAAACTGTGGAACTGTAGGCATTTTGTCATGAATAATTTAAATGTAATCTTGTAATAGACAAGATTACATTTTATTCACATTTCGATATACTAAAAAGATTCATAGATTTTTATTGTATTATAATTTTTTCATTATCCTAAATTATTTTTTAATAAATATGTACATTCAATTCAACATTTGTAAGTAAAGTACCGTAAGGTTCTTTCCAATTTGCTAAGAGAGTCTCGAAATAATCGTAATGTATTTATTTTCCACTATCAATATATCAAAATCATTTATTTATTCATGAAATGTAGTAAATCATAGAAATATTAAATGCATATCTGTATATGGATTATGGTTTATTTTTTATTTTTAGCTTTACACTATACCTCGCTTATAGAAGGGGACCCTAAAACTATCCATTCCACTGTGTAAAAGCCCACAATTTTCGTGGCATTGCGTGTTGAGTGGCGGAAATCAACTCTGTGCTTATTTTCTTATCAGAACTATGAAATTAACTTAATTAATTCCTCCTAGCAGGGATCGTACCTACAGCTGTAAAAGTCGTAAACTTTAAAGTCAGACGCTGTGCCACTGCGACACGACGGCCTCAAATGTAAAATAAAACTGCCGCACTCATTACTTTACACCAATATAATTATTAATTACCACTTTTAGCTATCACAATCAAAGATCACAATGTTACCGCTTCGTTGGCAAAAACAACCCGTCCTTCCTCAAGTGACATCAAAGACATTATATTTTCGCGGGCGCCACAGATAAAAACACGCTTGAGACCACAGTGCCACGCGGTGTTGCCAACACGGCCATGCTGCATGGTGCCCGCCCCGGGCACCCCACGAGTCGGGATAAATCACTGTAACAATAAACAGCAGTTAGTCGTGCGCCTAAATTATACTGTATCATAAAACAGTCCCATAATGGAATTTTGCTCATTTTATCATTCTTTACACTGAAATAGCTCGACAACATGACCCAAATTAAAAGGAATATGCCGCACTTAGGAAACCCTAAAGGGACTATACCACACTTAGGAAACCCTAAAGGGACTATGCCACACTTAGAAAACCCTAAAGGGACTATGCCACACTTAGGAAACCCTAAAGGGACTATGCCACACTTAGGAACCCAGACTCATAGCTCAACACAACTTGCCCTTAAAGAGCATTTTACTCACTTAAGCGTACCAAGTTATTAAAGTCGTCTCCCTCTTAAAGAGTATTTTTCTCACTTAAGAGTACCAAGATCAACTTTGAGCCCACATGTCAATATTCAAATAATATTATAAAATTATTGAGCAATATTCCAGATTATACTCTTAGTGTATATTTTATCACGGCTCGCTTAAATTTCAAAATTAAGAATTGCAATTTGTCAAACTAAAAGTAGCAATACATAAATGACATTCTTACACTTTTTTTTTTTTTTTAACGGGAAATATCAATTTATTTAATAATCATCGGCAAATATTATCGATTCTGTTCCTCTTTTGCAGTTTCATATAAAAAATATATATATTAATACAAGATCTTCTTTGCCAACACGGTTATAATCATGAAAATTAGAGATTTTCTTGATCTAGGTCCCAATTACCAATATTAATCCAAGGTTTAATATTTTCCGCCACAGCCGTGCCATTATATTTCCTAGAACTTCTTTCACTTCCTCTCAGATCCACTACCGCATACCTGTCATGACCCAAAACTTTCTTAACTTGGAATGGACCTCTAAAAGATGGTAATAATTTTCTACTTTGTCCGTCGTTACTCTGGCTTTGTATTTTTACCAATACCAAGTCTCCTTCGGTATACTGTTTAGCTTTTACGCGGCAGTTATCAAATTTCCTTTTCTGATATTCAGCACTGGTCTTTATATTACTATCAACTTTTTCACGTAATTGGGTTACATCTAGCGGTACCTCATCGTGAGAGTCTGGAGCTAAACTATCATTATCCATGCGTAATCTATAACCGAACATGACTTCACAAGGAACAGCTCCAGTAGTTTTATGTATTGTACTATTTAAACCTTGTTGTAAAGCCTTAATGCATTGGTCCCACTTGTCGTCGTTAGTACCAGCGCCCATAGCTTTCAGAGATTCCAAAATAGTCTTATTAAACCTTTCAACCTGTCCATTAGCACGAGGAACACCCGTTGCCACTATGTGTAATCTTATGTTTCTATTCGCGCAATATTGAGTAAATTTAAATGAAGTAAAACACGAAGCTGCATCAGTGATTATTCGTCTAGCGTTACCGAATGTTTTAGATATGTTTTCTAATTCTTTAATTACCCCTACTGTACAGGTCTTACGAACGGCGGATATAAAAACGAATTTTGTAAATGCGTCTACAACAACCAGTATATACTTGTTTTTATTTTTAGTAGTCACGAAAGGACCAAGATGGTCTAAATGTAACGTGTGAAACGGTTGCGCATATTTAGGTAATGGATAAAGCTCTCCCTCTTTTGGTCCACCTTTATTTTTATGATATATACAATTCAAACAGTTTTTAATATATTTTTTTACTATTTTCCGCATGCGTGGAAACCAATATAAAGAATGAATACGCTCAACCGTTTTATCTAACGAGAAATGACCTACGTCATCATGGTTACCTCTTATTATCTGCCAAATACAGCTTTTTGGAACAACCCAACGACGGCCATAATTAGTTCTGCGATACACTTTTCCACCTAATAATTCGTAATTGTTAAAAATTTCCTTATTTATTTCGGCCTGTCCTGATTCTAGAATTTCCCTGATTTTAACTAATTTCGGATCTTGGACCTGAACTGCAAGTAACCAATCACTTTCCGTTATTGACATGATAATTTCGGTTTCTGATTTTTGTCCAGAAGGTACAGGGTTACGACTAAGAGCATCAACGTGTTGCATTCGACTACCATCCCTATGTAATATATCAAATGAAAACTCCTGGGTCGACAATACCCACCTTGCTATTCGAGGAATAATATCTTTCTTGTTTATAGCGTATCTGACAGCACTACAATCCGTGATAATTTTGAAATGACTACCTAATAAGTATAAACGAAATTTTTGTAGTGAACAAACTATTGCCAACAGTTCCAGTTCGAAAGAGTGATATTTCTTTTCGTCGTCAGTAGTCTGTCTACTATAATAATGTACGACCTTTTCACCTTCGTCTCCAACTTGTGTTAAAATTCCAGCTAACCCTTCTCTACTAGCATCCGTGTACAAAATAATTTCCTTATTTGGGTCAAAAATAGCTAAAACACTTTCGGTTGTTAGTTTTTCTCTTAAATCGTAAAAAGCTTTAGTTTGTACTTCACCCCATTCCCAGACAGAATTTTTCTTTAATAGTTTTGTAAGAGGAGTTGACAAAATAGCACAATTTCTTATAAATTTCCGAAAATAGCTAATAAGACCCAAAAATTGCCGAAGTTGATGCACTGTTTTTGGTATAGGGAAATTCTTTACTGCTTCCAATTTGGTTTCATTTGGCATAACGCACCCCGATTTAATTTTATATCCTAAGAATTCAATCTCATGTTTAAAGAAATTGCACTTTTTCAAATTTAATGTTAAACCATTTTGCTTAAATATTTTTAAAACGTTTTCGAGTAATTTTATATTTTCCTCTACAGTTTGTGAAACTAAATATACGTCATCTAGATATACAATTACATTTCCAAACCTTAAATTACCTAATGTTTTATTCATCATCTGTTGAAAACAAGACGGTGCATTTGCCAGACCAAATGGGAGTCGTAAGAATTCATAATGTCCATCCTCGGTTATAAACGCAGTTTTATCGACTGAATCTTTATGCACCCCAATCTGGTAGTATCCGCTTTTTAAATCTAAGCTAGTGAACACTTTGTAACCTTGTAGCCTATCCACCAAATCCTCAATTCGGGGCATAGGATATTTGTCTTTAATTGTTATCTTATTCAATGCTCTATAGTCTATACAAAGCCGTTTCTCCCCATTTTTTTTACTAACTAAAAGAACTGGACTTGCATACGGTGAATTACTGTCACGTATAATATTATTTTCAAGTAATTCACTAACCATTTCTCTAATAATTTGCCTATCTGAATGGGAGGTTCTATAAGGTCTATACTGAATTGGCTGTGAGCTAGATAATTTTATTTCCATCTCATGATTAGTAACTTTACCTAGCTCTTTTATGTTATTGGCTATACAAGTATTATAGTGATTAAGTAGAGTAATTAACTCAGTGAGATGTGAATTTGCATTTATTTCAGATGTAACAACATGATTACAAATCTCCTTTAAATCACTCGCATATTGAAATTGCAAAAGATCACCTACTCTAGAATACACTAAATCAGAACGCTCTGTTATGTTTCTTCCAATTAATAAATCACAACCAACCAAGTCATCAATTACATAAAAATCAACATCATGTAACGCAATTGAATCAAAAGAAATATCAACTAAAACTTTTTTGGTTACTTTTTTATAATTTTGTTTAGAAAAACCTTGTAATATTACAGGAGAAGGTAATTCAGTAAATTTCAATGAAAGTTTATTTACTAATGACTCAGCAATAAGTGAGCAACTACTTCCAGTATCTATGAAAGCCTCGTGACAGGTGTCAAAAATAAGAACCTTTTTAATGAACTTTTGTTTTGAATCTGAAGAAATGAATTTTGTTTCGTGCTGCTCCGGTTTAACCGCAGATTTAACTAAATTCTTTTTTTGATAACATACAGATTCTATGTGCCCCCTTTTTCCACAAAAATCACACTTATTTGCCTCACAATGCATTTTTTTGTGATTACCCCCACAAATGTAACACTTGATAATTTTTCGATTTTGGGTTTGATTGTAATTATTATTATTATTATTACTATCTGAACTAACACATGAAGAGCTAGGATGATTTGACACATTTGAATGTACTTGTAAACTTCTATCAACTGATATTAATTTTTGATTACTAATAGTTTTAGTTTGCCCGTCACGTGAATTATTTATTTGCTTAATATTTTTTTTATAAAATCGTCCATGTAAATAGCTAGCTAACTCATCACATGTTTTGAAATTACCAGATTCTAAGGTAGAATAATCACTGATGTTACCTACTATAATAGACACAATGTCTTGCTCTGAAAAGTTTAAACACAAACGATCAATTTTACATTTTTGTTCAAAATAAAATTCGTACAGCGATTGATTGTCTACAGGCTTTCTCTCAACGATGTCTTTTAAAAGTTCGAACATGTTCCTCTGTATTTGAAAAGTTGCTAGTAATTTAGGTTTCCAATCCTTCCATTGCCATAGGGGCCACTGGACATCTGTACGTAATAATGAATCGTACCAAACTTTAGCCGGGCCTTTTAGCTTATTTAGGGCTTGAAAACGCGTTGTCTCATCTGACCATGCAAAGGTTTGCGCGTAAGATTTTATAATGTTTAACCATGCATTTATGTTGTCTTCTAACGGGTCAAAGTCCGGTATTATATTGTTTAGAGTACTCACAGCCTCGGTATCTTTACGAGATACCTTATTGCGTTTCCTTGGTGGTGATGGTGTTTTAGCACTCGAAGAACTTGAAGTAGAACGAGCTCGACTGCGTTTAGACCGTTTTCTTCCCATGGCGTAAGTTGCAACACACTTCTGATGTAAAATAAAACTGCCGCACTCATTACTTTACACCAATATAATTATTAATTACCACTTTTAGCTATCACAATCAAAGATCACAATGTTACCGCTTCGTTGGCAAAAACAACCCGTCCTTCCTCAAGTGACATCAAAGACATTATATTTTCGCGGGCGCCACAGATAAAAACACGCTTGAGACCACAGTGCCACGCGGTGTTGCCAACACAAATTATAATAATTTTAACCGCTTACTATTCCCAATTGCAGATAGTGACAGTGGAGCTGAACCGCGGCTGGAACAGTCGTCTCGGGTTCAGCGTCCAGAGCCACCCGGACTCGGGGCAGAGCTACATCTCGGCGGTGTACAGCGACAGCGTGGCCGCGCGCGACGGCCGGCTCCGGCGCGGCGACGTCATTTTACAGGTGAAACGTATTGTTTTGTTTCTTATTTAACGAAATATTAAATATATAACTCTTCGTCTTATAGGGTAGGCAAAGATTAAATTCACAATTATCAGTTGCGCTCCCTTCCTCTGTGCCATGAGCTATAAATGAAAAACAATAGTTTTTTATGATCATTTATTAATTAAGATATTAACAGCATAAATTTATTTTTTTAATAAAAAAAACAAATTTATGCTGTTAATATCTTATGTTTCATAATATAAACTCAACGACCTTCAAATCATTTTATAACACGTATTATATAAAAATCAAGTAACAGAAACTGAAATTACTCAAATTTTTTTCTAAATGAAGGTTTTATTCTATGACAATACATACGCTAACATTTTTACATACAAAAGGTGATTTACATGTAAATGAAAACTGTGACCCGCCATCTGTCCTCCGTAACAAAGAGTTTGTTTTAAACTATATTTAGAATTTTTTAGTCGGTTGATTCGTTGTTGCAAAACTCAACTCGATTTTGCAATTCGGTTTTATTATAACTGGCAACGTATTGTGAATATATATTTTGTACGACACAACAAATTTAATATTCAACTTCACGCTCTATCCCGCACACAGCACTGTAGGAAGAGGGAGCCTAGTGTTAAGACACTCCGTCCCCCACTTTCTGAGTTCTGTAGGCATTGCGTGTTGAGTGGCGGAACTCAACGCCGCGCTTTGCCTCGACACCAGAGCGAAGAAATGAAAATATAAATGTAAATAATCGATATAAGGGATCGAACCCACAACCAGTCGATTTTACACTTTGTGCCCCTGCACCTCGACTGGCCTCAAATATTCAAATTCCTAATATACCATATAATTTGTATTGTTGTGGACAAGTCACCTTCATAAAACAAATAAAATTATAATATGCTATTATTTTTTACAGGTGAATGACGAAAACGTAACGTCAATGAAAACACCAGAAGTAATCGATTTATTGAGAATATTGCGTGGATCGATTTGCATCACAGTTCTACGACCGCCAAACGTGCAATGAAATGTAAAATTTTATTAGAAAATTTTGATCAATACTATTAATAAACGCACAAGACCTAAAGCAAGATTGCTGCGTAAAGATCTTAAATTACTTATTTTATTTAGCTCAATCAAATAAAAGTACACAAGCGAATGCTCACTATAACGTAAATGTTCTAGATCTGTCATATTATATACTAGGAATGTCATATAGTATTTCCTAATGACGATTAGTATGTAGATATGCCTAAAAAATACACACACAGCTTATGAAGTTTATGATATCACGTATAGTAAATACTACATAAATATGTATGTGGATGGATATTCCTAATAAGTAGTCATTGTTTTATATATGAACTGTCTGTTTGGGTGTAATGTTTGAAGTAAAAAAGGGAGATTAGGGAAGTTCGCGTGATAAAAAAAAACATGGAAAACAGAAAAATATATTTTATATTTCGATCAAGTTTAAAAAACTCCGTAAGCAGTATTTACTGTGAAACAAATATTGCAAATCCATTTCAGTGACATTACTCGTTTACATTATCTAGCGTGTGATTTAGATCAGGGGAATAAAAAAAAACAACAGCATTTAAGTTCCTAAGAGTGAATGTAAAAATAATGCCTGATTGATCTCTTCTAATTTTATTGTAGTTAAACCGCCGTCTATTACACCCGACCAACCGTCTGCAACGAAATTGTTATTGTAGAAAACAGATAGAAATACTTAAGAAATGTTATAAGTACAATTTGAAACACTTGTAAATATTACGTATATTTTCTCCAATATTATTATAATGGTACCTAAAATGTATGTATGTTTCATTCCACGGAAGTCAACGCCTATTTGACATTGTGTCATGTTTAAATATCCAAAATACCATAAGAAACCGCTAATACAAACGAAATTATATGATATAAGAAAATTCCATACATAAAATTGAAAAACAGTGGAAATGCAATTTGTATATTACATACAATAAATACAAATAGAACAGTAATAATAAGATCACTATGAAAAATATTTAAAAAAGTAACAATTTTTCAAATATTATAATGTAAGTTCTATTCGTATATTATATTGGTGGGTACTGATCGACCTTGCGGTGCGTAATGTACCTTTTGCAGCGACCATGGTATCAAAGATGTTCCGAAATCCGAAACAAAAAAACTGTACGTGTGTGTGTGTGTGTGTGTGTGTGTGTGTGTGTGTGTGTGTGTGTGTACACGATCGTTTCTATCTCTTTGCGTTACAACGGTCCCGTGTAACGCGTTACGTAACGCGCCGTAACGCCGACCAGTGTCGCCCTTTAAATCGTAGAATAATGCACTCTACACACCATCATACTAGCATGAAATTTCTTCACCTATATAGACATTCACATTTATTAAAGTAATAATTATATTATTCGACGTATAGATAATAAAAAGAGTCGTTCTTTAAATTAAATAATGGCGTTTATCTTGATGATCTATCTTTCAATTCTTACTTCAATCAAGAAATGTTTTCCAACTGTTGTTATTTTATCCACAGCTTAGTTTGAATGTATAAATATTTAATTGTAATAGTCATAAGGGAAAAGATACTAGTTAATTCTCAATAAATAAATAATATGCAATAGTAAAATCTAATATAGAATAAATGTTTTATCGACCTCTCTTACATATATAATATGCATTATATATAAACATATTATGTTTATTATTGTAATGAATATCCTATGAATAATATATTACTACTAAAGCGAACGTACAAATTAGTGCAATCGCGTCGTAAAAATTATTTGAATACTGTAAAAATAGATTATAAGATCGGTTGGGGCAGTCGTGGTGCAGCGGCCCAGCGTCTAACTGTAAGCACGATAATTTTGATTTCCATCTAGGAGTATGAATTATTTTCAATCTCCGCTCAGATAACAAGACAAAACGCAGCATTGTATTCTCAACACGCAATGTCTCGAAAATTAGACAGTGCGTGGGGAACGTAGTGTCTAGAAACTAGGTTCCTTTTGCCTTCTCCGCTATGTGCAGGACACAACGTGTAGTTAAAAACATCTCTAATCTTCTTGAATCAAATATAAAATATTCAATGTATATTTATTTTGAAATGTCTATTGACTCTACAGGTACTGATTATTTCTAGTCAAATCTAAATTATATTTAAATTGTAGCAAGTAGCAGTTCAATTCAGAGGTATATATTTTAAAATAAAAAGTTGCAGAACTATATTTTTATTATTTAATTGCGGTGAAATAAAAACTGTTGTCGAATAATTATTTTCAATGTAGAATGTCGTCTTATCTTATATTATTGTTAAAGTATTAAAAGATTTTATGGACAAATCGACTCAACTATTTTAATATAAATCCTAGAATATTGAATTAGATAATTTATGTAGTTAATTAATTAATAATAAAATATAAAGTAACCAGAACGAAATGGAAACAACTGATATTCTAAATAATTGTGATGGATTTGTGTTAGTAGATGTTACTTATAAATGTAACAATTGACTATAGTAATATACCTAATATAAATATCGTAACTTAGAAGCAAATGTATTCGTACTGGCTTACCGATTTTTGCTGCTGCTATTCTATTAGTGTAACGAACTTTAACGGTTTTTTGTGAAAAGCGCACAACTCAAAAATGGATCATTATTAGAATAGTTTTTTTTTGTTATTATTTATAAATTATTAATTTTCCAAAACTATAAAGTAAATTGCTTTATATTTTGTAAACAATTGGCAAACATTGTTTTTTTATAACGCCATGATTTCATTAAATTAGATTAATATTGTACAATTTATTTATTTAATTATTTACAATAAAAGATAGAAGAAGAAAGAGGCCGGTCGTGGCGCAGCGGCACGAGGTGTGACTGCAAAACCGACTGGTTCTGGGTTCGATTCCCACTCGAGGAGATGAAATATTTACTTAAATTTATATTTCCATTTCTTCGCTCTGGTGTCGAGGTTAAGCGCGGCGTTGAGTTCTGCCCCTCAACACGCAATGCCTCCAGAATTGGGCAGAAAGTGGGGAACGGAGTGTCTTAACACTAGGTTCCCTCTGCCTACCCTGCTGTGTGCGGGATACAGCGTGAAGCTAATTTAATTTAATTTAATTTTTTACAATAAAAGAATGCAATATCCAG
Organism: Heliconius himera; assembly: GCA_021202915.1. Classification (NCBI taxonomy): domain Eukaryota; kingdom Metazoa; phylum Arthropoda; class Insecta; order Lepidoptera; family Nymphalidae; genus Heliconius; species Heliconius himera. Next base: position 146,715 of record JAJHJA010000512.1, on the reverse strand, counting down.
AAATGTGTTAATTAATTGTAAAACATTAATTAATTCACGATAACCGCTTTTAAATTTTATTATATTATCTGTGAAACAACACTTAACTAAGATCAATACACATTTAATATTGCCTTCTCTACCATCGTTAGAAAGCCGCTTCATTACTTACGATTACCTTATAATATATAATTAAAAAAAATTGTAAGCAAATGTGAAACGGACTCATACAGTATCTATAAAACCTTATGTTACTTTTGACGGTATATAAATTAACAAAATGATTATTCCTCCCATTATAAAGAGTATTGTTTATAACTCAAATAGATTTTGAAGAAAAAAGAAAGATTTTTTACTTTTTCTTATAATTTTGGTTGTTTTTATTTAATAAGTTGGTATTGATTTATTATTATTACATGAATGATCAAAACGTAATGGCGCATATAAACAATAACAAAACAATATTGAAAACTTACTTACTTTTATTGCACCTATATAAATTATTTAACTCAAATGATTTAGTATGATATTTAAAAACAATTGCAAATAACTATAAGGTTTTATAGTAGATACGTATCAATGGAATCGTGGAATGCGACTGATTATGTGCTCTATTTCAAAAGATTTTGATGTTTAGTTTGATGAATCCGAGTGTTGGTGGGTTTCATCAAACTTAACGTCAAAGTTACGGTCACTACTCTAGTCTCATGGCGCCTTAGCATTGTAAGGTAGAAATTTGGAATTATTTTTTGAGAAAACAAGAACAGTCATAGAAATGTTATAAGAATGTACAATATACTTTATCTAAAATAAAAAATAATTATGATATGAATTGTTTCATTGTTTAATTTCAGCCTTTTATTGCGCAAATGATATCTAACGCGGATTAAAATCTAATTTTATCGGGGGTACTTCAAGGATCTCATTGTGCCCATCTTATTCAGATGGTATGATAAATTCACTTGAAACATACGACAGCTTGTTAAATTTCTTCAAAATGATCTATCTCCCTTGCCACAAAAAGAGTTGTTCTTCCTTAATTTAGTGTTATTGCACTTTCTTATATTTAATTTATTTTATGTTTTACCGAAGCTTTCCTACTTTGGTATAACAAAGCAAACCATGATGTTATTATTCAACACAAAAACAACAGTGTCTTGGCACTAGGCTCTTTTTGCCTATCTGCTGCAAGCTATAATCAAGTGAGTTTGACTTACTGTGAAACAAAATAAATACCAATTATATATTTTTTATTTATTTGTTATTTATTTATTTTGATTTTAATGACTGTATTAGCATATGTATTTTGTGTATACAGCCATTGTGATATTTCGTGTTTAATAACTTAAGCTCAGGTGCAGATGTTATTTTGACGCGGGTCTGGCAAGTTAAAAAATTATAATTACAACGTCCTTCTAATAGTTAAACCATGCACTAAATTTAGAGAAGTAATAATTTTATTACTTCGCAAAGTATTATTATTTATAATAAAATTGATAGGTGCCTTATGCAAAATATTTACTGCATTCCGTTATCGAGTAAGCATGAACTCGTATTACTTTACAGATAACCCTAAATTTACTGTTAATCTTACAATTACGCGCTAGATTGATTATTTTAGTTCTCATCCCGCATCCTTTGTTTGGTTTGAACCAGTTTATACTGTTTTTTGTCTACGGTCCTGAGGCGCGGCGCATCTCTTATATGACGTAACTACACCTCTTGTACAGATACTAACAACGCTATTAGTATCTGTACAAGCACCAACCAACACAAAAGACGAGACTGAAAATTATGTGGATGCAAGCCCGAAGAAGTGATACAGATATATATTTTTATGTTTAAATTTATTTATTGGTGTCTAATAATAAATTATATTTTTAAGTATTTTTTTCTGGCTCTACTTTTAGTGACAACTCATACAAATGCAAAATTCAGCTAACACCTCGCGAACTGTGCTTACACTAGAGAACGAAAAGAAGCGTATGCAGTCAGTCCTCACCAAACCATAACTGAAGTCGGATAACGCCCACATTGTACTCTGTTGACTAATAGAAAAATATTTTACAATATATTCGCGCGAAAATAAGAAAATATAATCAACAATCTTATAAAAATGACGCATTCCAAATTCATAAGTAGTATTTTATTTATTTTAATTGTAACAGTATTAATGACCAGATTCGAGGGCCAGACTTAAGTAAATATGATCTATAATATTATAATACATCATTATTATATTACATACTTTAATATATTTTTTTACACCACCTGGATACGTGGCACTGCACTACACTGCACTGTGGGCTTCCGTAGGAACTTCCTTCCACGCGCCACGGTACTGTGGATTGGCCTACCCGCGGCAGTGTTTCCAGGTTGATATGACGTGGGTACCTTCGTCTATCTCCATCTTAAAGGCCGGCAACGCACCTGTAGCCCCTCTGGTGTTGCACGGTGTCGTGGGCGGCAGTGATCACTTACCATCAGGTGACCCGAACGCTCGTTTGCCTTGTCCTTTTCCATTAAAAATCACGGTAAGTAATGTGTGGAGTAGAGCAAAAGAGTAGTAATAGAAAATGTAGTGGTAAATTGTTTATCTTTGTCACCAATGCATTATCTCTCACCTATATCTTAATTTAGCTTCACTCTGTATCACATAGCAGGGTAGACGGAGGAACCTACGACAACTGAGCTCAATTTTACGTTTAAGCTACTTATTTTCTTAACATATAATTTATTTCAAGAATCTAAAAATAAGTAGACGAAGTATTAAAGCTTTAATTTATTTAATTTTATTAAGGACTAGTTGTATAATAATTTGAATATTTTCTTGTTCTCGTCATGTTACATTCATTGCCGACTGATAATTCGGTATTGTACAGCATACTAATACATAGTATAAAATAAGAAATATTTCATACTCAACCTACACGTTTTAGGTATTCTTTACATTATCCATGTATTGTATACAATACCGGATTATACAAATTGCCGGTAACACCTATATGTATATGTTATACAAAGTAATGTATATGTTTTAAGTCTATTAAACGTATAATTCATATAATTATGTAATTGTATAGTGCGTGCTTTGATGCGTAATGTACGCAATAGAATGACATAAACTTACGTTATTACGTATTCGCTTACTTTTCGCTTCATAGAGTAATATGATGAAAGTATGAAATAATATGAATGTCTAACTCCAGGACCTAACATAGCAAGGCCTTTTTTCGACATCGTTGGTAGGCTGGTACGCAACGTGGCATCTCAGGCGACGCTCTTGAGACTTGTCCGCTACATCACGGACCCTAAGACTACTTCTAATGAATATATTAACATCGAGTCTGGACATCGTGATGCCTCCGGACTCGTGCATAATGGATCCCAGGTACCTGATTTTTTCCGGATTAACGGCTGGTTCAGAACATATGGTCACTAGGGGGTCCACGATGGTAGATTTGGCAGATCTAAAACTGTCCTTTTTTCCGTGTGTTTATTAAAATTCTGAAGAAAAAAATACATTCATAATAGCCGATCCTGTAAGAGCCTGAAATCTATATTGACAATTAAAAACAGTACCCGACGGTGTATAAGATCGTGGCTTCTAAGCTTAATGTCATTTATAACAACCACGATCTTGAACACTGTTTCCCTTCTAAATAAGGGTAATAAAACTATACCGCCACTATTGTGGCATCTTATGGTATATAGTTCAAGAAATGGTTAAAAAGGTCGGTAAGCATGAGCATTGAGCCCAAAAAATTCCACGGTTTGATAAATTTACATTTTCATTCTCCGCCTTGGTGTCGAGGCAAAGAGCGGCATTGAGTTCCGCCACTCAACACACAATACTTCCCAAATTCGGGAAGAGATTCGAAAAGTGGGGAGCGGAGAGTCTTAACACTATTTTCCCTCTGCCTACTCTGCTGTGTGTGGTATACAGCGTGAAGCTGATAAAAAATATCATAATTCCTGACCTATTATTAAAATAAATGATCCTATATTCCATCAATAACTTATGGATATTTTATTACTATAATATATTAGTAAACCAGAAATAAGAGGTCCAACATGAGCTTTACGTAATTATTTAATTTATTGTAAACTACTTTAAAATGTGATTGGATGGGGAAAAATATAAACATATTTTTACCATTATATTTACTTGGTCAAACTTAAAATAAAATAAAGCTAACAAAGCATCTTTCGCTTAAATACTTAATATAATAAAATTCTTTAAACAAAGGAAGCACTTGTTGTTAAATGCAAAGTAAAATGCGTGAGAATATTACCTAATAGTGGATAACGATTGTACAGTTATTAGTAGAGAGCAAGTGTGATGCGTGTAATGGCGCACGAAGCCAATCGTGACAGGAACGGTTCACGACACCAGCCAAGCACGACTATAGAGCATTGAAAAGGATGTAAACTGGACGTGGATAAATATATCGAAATTACACATAAAAAACATGTTTTATACAAATTTATCGCATTGAATACATACAATTCTTCAGGTTTTTTTTAAATTTGTTATACAATCGATGGTCAAATAATGTTCTTCCTATATTAATTCGCTATTCGCTATAATAAATAAAAATGCTTTCTTCTTTAGGTGGGTGTTTTTTTTTATCATGTTTTACAGAAGAGATAAAAGAACATATGAACATATGAGGTGTTCCCGTATCGATTAATTATAATAATCGATTATGTGTCAATTTTTTAATATAATATAGGGAGAAGGTGGTTATGTGACCACCATTTTGATTTTGAGGTTCAATATGAAAAGTAAAAGAAATACAAAGGTAAATAATACATTGCGGCTTATCATAAAAAAAAATCATATTTATTTATCAATATATCATTCACTATGGAAGAAAAAAAATGCGACAGAATATTAAAAAATATGTATATTCCTAACAAACGCAAATTTCTCAATTGGATATTTAGTGAGGGTAATTTGGCCTCATTTTAGTAAAATTAAATGTAATGAACTTAATGACAAAAATCGCGAATTTATTTCGCCTGCACAGCTAGTGTGATTCTATAAGTTACTGATCCGACGCAAGAGTCGATTCACCCTCTTGTCCAAGTCTTGCTAGAATAACTCGTATCACAAAATATACAGAATGTATATACATAATGAGTCCTCAGGCGAGGACGGCCTTTTTAATGACATTTAGACGAGTTCTATGACTTTTTCATTATTGGAACTACTGCTAGATATTACGTTTCTTTGATATCGGCTGGAGCTGCTGGACCTGGACGTGGAAGCAGCGGATTTGATTGATAGACAATCAATCAACTCCGTTGCCTTCACGTCCAGGTTCGCTTCCGCCTTCACGATGTTTTGCTAATAAAAAAAAATCGCACAATTTAATAGCTGAAGACAACAAATTTTGTCTAGGCAAACCAGTAAAATATTCAAACACTATACAAATATATCTGTATGTTATATGGACCCCGAGACCATAATACAAGCAATATGAGTGGGCCAAATTACCAACATCATAGAATCTATTAATAAACCTAATTGCATAAAAAACACTCAACATTATGCATGTTTATTTTCAAAATCCTGTTGGACAGCGTTCATTAAACATAAAGTCACACTTTCTGTAGCTATTACTTGATGTTTACAATATTATTGAAATAATTGCAGCACATTAAAAAAATTGACGACATAAAACACAGCAATGCGCTGCCTTCTCTCAGTTTGTTGTATAATTTTAATATTGTCATATTTTTCTTCCGTTTTAAAAAAAAGTTTAACTGGATAGCGTTATTCTTAATAACAAATTTCAATTTATATAATATATATCTTGATATCCTCGAAGAAAAAGAAATATTTTTTTATATACTTTCCTATCTTGGTTTAATTTTTTTCCTACACTAAACTAATATAGTTCTTTAATATGTTAGAAAGGTTAGAGAGCTCATATAATTTAATACGATCAATACTGTATATGGGTATGGGCTTAACTTATAAGAGTGTGTGTTCAACTTCTTTTATATGAACCCAGTATAAAGAGTTCGATGTAAGCTATTTGAAAATTACTCTATGATGACGTAATAACAAATGACTTAGTTATATTTATTACATATTGTTCCTTAATAAGCTAACAAAAATATTTGTGCATCTTCTTTTATTACTTTTTGCATTTCAATTTGTCATAAATCAGATTAAATCAACAAAAAGTCCATTTGTTATAAAATTTAAAAAATCTAACATATAAATATTTGAAGCCGTCGTGGCGCAGAAACACAAGTGTGCTACTATAAACGCTACGATTGTTGATTCGAATCCTACCAGGGGAATTGAAATATTTATTATTCTTTGTTCTTCTTTCCTCGCTTTGGTAACGAGGCAAAAGCGGAAAGTGGGAACAGAATGTATTAACACTAGGTACCCAGATTCCTTCTGCCTACTCTGCTATGTGCAGGGTATAATATGAAGGTAAAAAAATATATAATTGTATTGATAGTTTCATTGAAGACAATATCCTATTGAATTTATATGTATCTACGTCAGTGATAAAATAAATTCTGATAAAGAGATTTTTTATAAAGATTGAAATACAAGCAAAGTATGCAGTATAACGTAAAACAGATATAATAAATGAATCATTTCGTCTGTTAGTTTTATAAAAAAATTACATTCTTACATTAGACTTACAAATATAATATATATCGTAAGAAGAAAGATAAGTTTTGATAATTAATTAATTTAACGAAAAATAAAACCATATCAGATCATATTTGTTATTTTTGAAAAGACTGACATTGATAGACAGTAAATATTATAATCATTACATTATATTAATATTATGACAACTTCCTTATGTCGTTCAAGTCTATTTTATTTTTGCTAAGTAAATATTTTATTTACATATTTCAATATAAGCCAAGAAAGCAGTTATACATTGTGATAGTAATGATACTTTTCTATGGGCCACGTAGCATATGGTTGAGCGTCACGGTCAGCGCTCGTCCATCGAGTCCGACGAAGAGTCGCGCTTGGCTGCTCAGTTACACCAAATCAAATTCACATTAATTATTAGATTTAATAACAGATAATTTCATTTTTAAAAAGATTAAAAATGTTTAACACTTTTGACGAATAGTGAGACAGGCAAAGAAATAAAAATTTCATACATTTAATTGAAATATCCTACAATAAATTACAGCATGTAAAATTTATGTGTTGATAAATAATATAATTCCTATTAGCTATTGATTCATGAATAAAAATAGACCTTCGTAAAATACTCATTTTACCTTTTTAGATATTAGTTAGGTAGAATTGGCAAGACTTACTTTGGTAGAGTTTATATCATGACCAGTTTTTAAAATATTTTTTATAAATACATTATTTTTTAAATTTATGTTACTTCACAAAATAAATATTATGACATTCTCACGTTACGCTCCAGAAATTTTCTAAAAAAATCGAGATCTCTACTCAAATCTCGTATCCTGAAATAAATAAAGCTTTGATAATGCAGTAGATACTTGCATTTTCAAAGCTTTACAATCACTAACTTTAATGTAGTATGTAATTTAACTTTAACATTTATATATTACGTGTGGTAAAATTGAATATTGGTTACTATAATCATTTTCCAACGACTCTTACTGGCACCTTCTTATGAAAGAAACGTGAAATTATGATCTTGTTTTAACAACGCTAAGTATCTATCTACTTAACTACAACTTTAAATATACTTACATATATATATTGGCTTATAATATTTGTTTAGTCAAGAAGTTATATAGCCACCAGCCAGTCATAGCCAACCTGTCGGTGACGGTGCCCGCACCGCGAGAGGAAGTGCAGTGAACGGACCCTCGCGTTACGCTATAGTTACAAATTTTGTGTGCATTTTTAAAAATTCTATCATTGGACGTGTATTGTTTTAGCGTATGTATACTTTTTTTATAAAAAAGATTTTATATATTGTTGTATATATGTTTTTTTGCAATTAGCATTAGGTATATCTTTATTATTGACTATAAATATGAATTATTTTACAATGTAAGAAACGAGAGTAACATAACTTATGTTATTAATATTATATTTTATAAAGGAACTACAATTCAGTTTTTATTTATCTATATATATAAAAGGACTTGTGCTGACTGACTGAGGTAAGACGCACGCAGAGCCGTAACCGCTGATGGTAGAAACGTGAAATTTGGGCAGATGTTTATTTCCATATTCTGGACATCCACTAAGAAGGGAATTTGAAAAATTTTAACCCTAAAGGGATGAAATAGGGGTTGAAAGTTTGTATGGAAAAAAAATTAAATAAGCACCGATTTTTATAAAATTTGAAATTCAGACTCTTAAAAATATTTCATTGAACACGTGTTTCATGGTTTTTTAGAATTAACCCCTTAAGGGTTCAAATAAGGGGTTGAAAGTTTATACGGAAAAATCTTTAAATCGCCACCGATTTTTATAAAAATTTAAATTCATACTGTTAAAAATATTTTATTGAACACATGTTTCGTGGTTTTTTTAGAAGTCACCCCCTAAGGGTGCAAATACGCGGGCGAAGCTGCGCGTGCCCACTAGTATTCAATAAAAAAAGAAGTGAGTACATGAGTTTTTAATAGTATTTTTTATCTTTGAAATAATAAATTTCAGTTCACTTAAGTACGTTATCAAAATAATATTTGTAAGATATATGAATCAGATGGCTACCAAAATGAAATTAAATATAAATGTTTTTTCGAATCATTTTCATTTACAGATAATTTAGATTATATTACTAACAAAGTAATATCAATGATTTAATAAGCCCCATATTTTTTAATAATAATTAAACAATCATTATCCTAGTTTAAACTTTGAATCACAAACTTAAATTTACACTGTTAAATTAAATATTCTTGATTAAATGATAATGATGTGTTATAAAATACATAACATTTATTTTTTTAGAAAACGATATATTTGAACGTAGCAAGATTTGTAGAACTTCATAGAAACTGGGAGGCGCGATTTTTAATCCAGCAACGTTCAAATTTTGCAAATGTTTGCTAAAAAAAGTATTTTTTTCCCCAAGTGCGGAATAACACTTTAAAAATGTAAAAAAAATATAATTTATTTAATATTTATTGGTTTTTCTTCGTGTATATATCAAAGAAAAATTACAAAATTAAACAAGAACTTAACCGGACAAAACAAGTCCAAGTGTACGTGGAAGTTGTCACCTGTATCCCGATAGTTCATATTCAGGGCCTTTAAATCTATGGCCTGGAAAAAGTGAATTTTAGAATATTTTGGACATATTTAACACATAAGTAAATAAAAAAAATGTTGCCACTATTACCATAAAATACTTCAGGATTTAATATATAATATATTTTTTGCTGTATCTCGCACATAGGAGAGTAGGCAGAGGGAGCCTGGGAACTCCGTTCCCATTAAGACACTTCCGTCTCCTACTAATTCCGTTTATCTGTAATGTTCGATTGATTTACACAATTATTTATTTTCTCATCTGAATTACTTTAATGATCTAATAACATTAACATTTTAAAGGCAATATCCATATATTGAAAATTAAAGTTTCAGTCATATCAAGTTTGTCATAATATACCTAATAATAAAAAATGCATTTAAATCGGTTAGGTCATTTCTTAGATAATCGTGCACACACGCACAGACAAATTTATAAACAAACAATTAGAAATTATTGTTATGGATTCTATTTTATTTATAAATGACCCCAATAATAAATTTTGTCATATTTATTTCATCAACAAATTTTATAATATATATAGATTTCTGAATTAAACTATATATTCCGTTTTTTATTATTTAAAATCAATACATTTGGCAACACCTGCTATAAACAAATCATAGCGTGAAGTAGATCGTGACAGATCTAAATTTATGGGTCAGTTGTTATATCCATATAAATTATAGTTATCGAGTAAAGAAAGTTCATTGAAACAATAAAATTGAAACTAAATATTTATTTATAAAATAAATTATAAAACATATCTAACTTAATTTTAATTTAAATTATAACAACGAATTCTTTCTGACATATCTACCCAATTCTTTTATGAATTCGACCAAATATAAGTGTTTACGCTTTCCACCATCCACTTTCGGCTTATAAATGTTAAATGAAATAATCTTGCACTTTAAATTAAGCTGACTTAAGTGTTACTTTCCAACTATTTTAGAATAAGACATTAATTTTGATTATGCCGTAACCCGTTAGCATACTTACTTTAAAAACTCTGCATGTACTATGTAAATTATATAAACAAAAATATTTTAATAGAAATATCACTTTTAATCTACCACTGTAATAATATTAATAAAAAAATAAAAAATATTTCGATATATGTAGTTGAAGAAATGTATTGTCTTTTAAGAGAAGAACAGTGATTTTTAGTGCTAAGATATTGCTAAGTTCCAAGATATTCACTTGACGGACTCTACAAAATATGTATACATTTACTTTTAAAGTCACTTTAATTTATTACCTGTAATTTAATAGTAACAGATGTTATTAATATAAGGCCTTTTAAATTTTCGAAAATTATTTATTTTTTATTTTAAGTCCTTTGAAAAAAAGAGAGTCAAGTCGTGGCGCAGGGGCACAGAGTGTGACTGTAAAATCGACTGGTTGCGGGTTCGATCCTCACTCCAGGAGATAAAATATTTACTTACATTTATGTTTTCATTTCTTCACTCTACTTGAAAAGTAAGTATACCCTATTGCGTCGAGTATTATAGTTTGTTGACGACTCCCAATTTTAGTCGTCGCGGAAATTGTTTTTAAACACAAAAGATTTAAGTACTTAAGTGTCGTTAAAATAATAAATATTGTTAATATTGCATTATTTTAAAACTATAAAATATTTCTTAGCATCTAAAAGAATTGGAAAACTCTTTATGGGAAAACTTTTGTTCCTTAGAAATCGTGCGAAATACGTGAGTAAATAATGTATTATAGATGTTAGTGAGAGTATGTCATAGCAACACATTTGCAGGTTTCATTCTACCTTTTTCTATTCGTTTACAGAATTCTACGTAACTTGGAACTTTATTAATTAGCCACATTCACGTGTCCTTTTTAAGAATGGAAAACATAATTGATTGATAAAAAAAAATATTTTTGGGGTTTCAAATCTCAATCTAGCCTTATAAGTCAACGCAATCAAAAGATACGATTTATAAATCGTTTTAGCTTAATCCCGCGTTATCAAAACTTACAGCATACCTTCCATGCCCTACAATTATGAAAAGCACGAAATGAGAATTTACGATACAAATAAAGGAAAAAATCCGAAAACTGAAAATTTTTAGGTGTTTCATTTTTATGAGAACATTACAATTATTTCTAAAAATCATTACAAATTTATATACGTCAATTTCGTACAAAATATGTATATACGCCCGCATACCTACGTTTACCAACTTTTATAAGTTGTACTTCACGTTAACCTACAATCTTGAAATTGACACAGAACTCTCGATGGGCCAGTCTGAATTGCATATGACATTCTTTTAATTTCATTTTTTTCCAAAATTTTAAGAATAGAGATAGTAAGAAATATCATAAAATAATTAATTTAAAAATGGAACCATACAAACTTCAATGATCATTAAAGCTATACTTGTGACTAAATTATTTATATTATTTCGTTGAAAGATAAAAATATTTTTATAACTATGTTTGTCCTAAAAGGCCGCATACTTATCAATACAATAATACCAATATCGACTTACGTTTGATAATAGATATAGAACTAAGAGATAATACTTTGTAAATTGATAAGTTCGATATTTATAAAACAATTTTTCTTTTCTATTATTTTAGTTACGTGTAGATAATATAACTTTAAATATGGTTAAAGCTACGAAGTATGTTGTGAAAAAATATTTCGAAGGAGTACCAAAGCGAGATGATTTTGAAATAGTTGAATATGAATTACCGCCAATCCAGAATGGAGAAGTCCTCGTCAAAACTGAATATGTTGGTGTAGATCCTTACATGCGAGCTTACAATAGAAGATACCCAATTCCTTACGATCAGTTCGGTTATCAAGTAGGAGTTGTTGAAGACTCGAAAGATCCAAGATACCCTGTCGGGACTAAAATAGTATCACATAAAGGTTGGTGCGACTATTGCATCATTAATGCAAATGTGTCAACTTCTATAGTAGATCTAGTGTACAAAGTGCCAAATATGCAGGGTTTGTCGCTCTCATTAGCTGTTGGTGCAGTAGGAATGCCTGGAGCAACTGCTTACTTCGGTTTCCTTGAAATATGTCAGCCTAAGCCTGGTGAAACAGTTGTTGTGACTGGCGCTGCCGGCGCAGTTGGATCCCTCGTTGGACAAATAGCTAAAATTAAAGGTTGTAAAGTCATTGGTTTCGCTGGTTCTGATGATAAAGTGGAATGGTTAGAAAAGGAATTGGGATTTGATCGAGCCATAAATTATAAGACCGCGAATATTGGCAAGGCACTTAAAGAAGCAGCACCTAATGGCGTTGATTGTTACTTTGACAATGTTGGAGGTGAAATAAGTAGTATTATAATGAACCAAATGAATCATTTTGGAAGAGTTTCAGTATGTGGAAGTATAAGCGCTTATAATGAGGACGTAGCAAATATGCCGAAAGCCCCCATAGTTCAAGTAGATATTGTAATGAAACAACTAAAAGTGGAAGGTTTTTTGGTACCACGTTGGGCCTCTCGATGGCCTGAAGCATTTGCTGAACTTATCAAATGGATAAAATCTGGACAAATTAAGACTAAAGAACATATAACTGAAGGTTTTGATAATATTTATGATGCATTCGTAGGAATGCTAGCTGGAGATAACACTGGCAGAGCACTAGTCAAAATATAAATATTTCGACAAGTAACTAAAATTGATATTAAATTATATTTGTATATTTATTCTTTTACTTTATTATTTAATTGAATTCTAACTTATATAAGGGTTCCGTACCTCAAAAGGTAGAATTGGAACCTTTATAGGATCACTTAGTAGTTGATCTGTCCGTCGTTCAAGACCATTTATCTCAAAATCACGTGAAGGTATCAAGCTAAAAATAATGTCTTTATATATTCTAGGTCTACGGTCCCTTGAAACATAGAAAAAATCAAGCTTCTAAGTTAACTAAAGATACAATTTGTATGAAATACTCAATGTAATCAAAACCTATTTACAGTAGGTAAGGTAGGTAGTACAGTATCAATACTTCCCGCGGGCCTACAGTTATGAAATTTGGCTCGAATTAAGAACAAACAATACAAATAAAGGGAAAAATCCAATAAGTGAAAATTTATAGATCTAATTGCATAGAAAAAATTAATTACAAACTAATATTTGTATTTCATTTAATACAAAATGAATCCACATGCCCGCAAGTATAAGTGTGTCATTTTTTATAAGTTATACTTCCTGTTGACCCACGTTCCTGAAATTGGTCCGGAAGCCTCGGTTGGCGAGTCCGACTCGCACTTAACCGGTTTTTTTGTAATCATTATATAATTAAAGAACTTTGCTCTTTGTCTAGGAAACTTATATATGTACAAATACTAAAAAAAATAGATAACATTATCATATCATATCTATATCAATTTTATCTATACATAGATAAAAGTAAAAAACTTATTATATAATAATGATTCTTGAATCATCAGCAAAATATTCTAGAAGCTTATTTTAATACATTTTCCTTGGTGTAATTATTACAAAATTAAGACTATTTATTAGATAATATTAAAAACTTTATTTTAAACACATTGGTTGTCCATTTGTAATCGAACGCACAACGAGCACTTCTAACTATCGTAAATAACAAATATATTTATTGATAAGTTACATATATGTTAATTTAATTGTATTTTAATTAAAACTACGTGTAGGTATATACGTATATACATACATATATAATTTGCATCGCTTTGTATCATACGATGGTGAGTCGGTGTGAATCCGGACCCTAGCGACGACGCCTAACCACATCGACACGCTCACTGCACTCCAACCACCTGGGGCAATCACCCTTAAACACAGTTTTTTGTGAAAGTTTATTTATTTAATACGACTAAACATATTAATTAGCTTAATTGGTTTATATTTTTAACATAATAGACTAATAACCTTATTTAAAATATATTCAAACGTATAGCACACTAAAGGACGGTACATAACGCAGCTTTTTTTCTGTTTCTGTTCTAAAATTTATTTAATATTGTATATTAGAATTGATTTAAAAACATTAAAACGACTATCAGTATAAGTGAATATGATTTTTTTTTCAAAATGATTAGAATATTATTTAAATATCAAATCATATTTTACTATAAACAAGATAAATTCAGAAATTGTAATAAAAAAAATTAAACACTATAGTAAATATCAAAAGTAAGATTAAGTAATTATTTACGGCATTCAGTAACATTAATATTATTTAGTCAGCTGTGTATTGTCAGCTTCACGCTGTATCCCGCACTCAGCAGGGTAGGCAGAGGAAACCTAGTGTTAAGACACTTTGTTCCCCAATTTCCACCAAGTTATGGAGGCATTGCGGGTTAAGTGGCGGAATACAACCCCACGCTATGCGTAGACACCAGAGCGAAGAAATGAAAATATAAATGTAAATTAATATTTCATTTCCTCGAGTGGGGATCGAACCCACAACCAGTCGATTTTACAGTCACAGGCTCAAATTCAATGGCCTTCTGTTTTGTCAGAAACGATTATTTCATGTTCTCTTTTGATTAAAAAGCAATTGGTATCTCAGAATTAACGTAAATAGTACGCGATTGCACAAATACAAGTAACATGAATGAAAAGGAAGTGACCCTATAATTATCGAGACTTTCGCGTAGATATAAAAAGCGGCTCACCTGCTATGTACGTATGTACGTATCTTCTGTAGAATCAAGTTGTAAGTTTCCATTATCACATTAAACTTATTCTACTTTAATTTATTTAATTTTCTTGTGCTTATAACTTAGGTAAATGTAATTTTTATACATATTACATATATCATACATAAATCTCATATAAGCTTATACTATAGCATAATCTTGCACGAAATAAAATCAACTTGTGTGGTAGCAAAATTACATGAAATTTCAATACATTTACATAAAATAGACAATCAAGATATAAATGTTTTTCTACGAAATTTCTGTATAAAATATATTTTCTGTTTTGGCTACAGTTTTAATTGACACCATAGTTTTAAATTAATAAATATAAATTAACATATGAACATAAAAAAAAGACCTGAAAGTGAGGCCATCCCCACTCGAGGAGATGAAATATTTACTTAAATTTATATTTCCATTTCTTCGCTCTGGTGTCGAGGTTGAGTTTTACCACTCGACACGCAATGCCTCTAGAATTCGGCAGAAAGTGGGGGACGGAGTGTCTTAACAGCAGGTTCCCTCTGCCTACCCAGCTCTGTGCGGGATACAGCTACTTTAATTAAATTTTTAAATATAAAATAACATACGAACATAAAAAAAAGAAAAGTATAACGGAAATGGTTATGATGCAATAAAGTAACAATGACTATCTGAAGAACAACTTATTACCTGTAATATGTTGTATCTTACAATCCACAGAAACATTATTACAAACACATTTGTTAGATTTTAAATTACTGCAAATAAATAATGATAGGAGAGAATAAAAGATTTGTTTTTGTTTGATGAAAAGTGAAAATGAGAACAAACTAAACGACGCTGATTACACCTTGTGATCGTCATGATATTAACATTACAATTTGCGTTTTGTATCTCCACCTGCGTTACTATCTAACTATTAACATGAATTATATAAGTCGAACATATTAAATACCAATTTAAGGCACATAATAGATAATTTGGATGTTTAGCACTATGTATACAGGGGAGAGGGGGGTAGCTTAGAACAGGGGCACCTTTGAAAATATGTGTTAGCAGAGCTATTTTAAAAATAAATTTTAGTACATTTTTTTTTGAGTAGTGGGAGCACTAACCTGCACACATGTCACTTGTCAACGTTCGTTGAGTTGAGTTGAGCCAGCCGTTGAGATACGAGGAGTGTTTGATTTTGTGTTACAATTTTGAATTCAAATGCAAAAACGATGTATAAATGCAAAATTTTTCAATTGCATTGACTTAAAAGATTCACATTCTGTGTTTCAAGGGACCATAGATCTGAATATTTGATATAATTTCAGCTTGATATATCCACACGATCTCGAGATAAATCCTCTTGACAAACGGACAGACGGCCAACGAAATGATAAGGGTTCCATTTTTACCTTTTGAGGTACGGAACCCTAAAAAATATTAATTTATTTAAATCAATTCAAATTTACATTTTAACCAAATTGAACTCAGCAGAAAGATACGATTTAATATATTTTTTTGTAGAAAATACATTTTATGAGTTGTATGAATTACAAAATATATTTATCTAAAGTTTGTATTTCTTATAGAAGCCAATATCTAGTTTATAGTTAACGCTTTAATATTATATACATAGATAGATGGTAATTTAAATTAGTAACGTTATGAAATATCTCCATAAGCTTTTAGTATGAAATTAAAAATTCGACAGGCAAATGCAGTAAAAAAAATAACGATCGATCATATCAATATGTAATAAAGTTTCGTATAAAAATTTTATACTCACCATTAATTAATTTACCATATTCGTTTTGTTTCTGTTATTAATGTAAACAACGGAATTAATAAAGAGCGCCTTTATAGTTAACATACAGTTATAGTGTCAATGGTTTACCTATTTTATTTTTAGGGTTCCGTGAATCAGAAGGAAAAATCGGAACATTAATAGGATCAATTTTTTTGTCTATCTGTACGGCTGTCAAAAGTATTTAGTCCTTTGAAGCACAGAAATTCAAGCTTCTAAATCAACACAATCAAAACATACGAGCGTTTATGCATCCTTTTTGCTGCATTTTTATGAATAAGTGAAAAAAAAATCAAAAAGTGATACATTGTAGAAATTTCATTGAAAAAAATAATTACAAACTTTATAACAATATGGACATATTGTTATAAAGTTTAGTTTTGTCAACTTTTATAAATTGGACTTTCCGTTCTGATATAATCCTAAAATTGGTACGGAACTCTCGGTTTGCCTACTCGCATTTAACCATACTGGTCAAAAATTTTAAATATTTAAGCTCTTATATTGTCAGATCTCATAAGTGTTCAATTAAAATTATTTTAAATAATAATAAAATCAAGCATAAAGTAAATACAAAAATATTTTAATCAAAAAATATAAAACAGTCAACCTAACTAAAGGGTAACTTTGAATCTTCGGGTAACATTGTCAGTGGGACTTCGAACTAGTTTTGATATTTTTTTTGCATGATACAATACTATTGACTATATTGATTTAATATGTTTATTTTACTTAATAAATGTTAATTTTAAAAACTAAAAGAAAAAGTCAGCTCGAGGAAAACTGAATATAGATGAAGATAATGTTACTATAGCACCATTAACGCTAAACGTGCTAAATTAACTGCTGTCTGAAATTGAAAAAAAAATAATATGATGATGATTAATATGATCTACAGTAAATACCAAGAAATATGAAAGAGCCTGGGTTCTACATAATGGATGATTATTTTGGAGGGGATTATGTGGGGGGAAATAGACAATTAATACTCAAGTTCTTAGATTTTTTTGATTAAATTATCTTCGCTTGTTTTCTTTTTAATTTAACTAAAAGTTTTCTATTAGTGTTTTAGGTATTTTTTATGCTGGATAAAAAAATGTAGCATACAAATACCTAACGCTCTAAACTAGACTGACTCTCCATTTTTTAGTAATATGGCAAAGCTGCGGAATAATTGTTTTATTACATTAGTTACCTCTTTTATTTTATAAAAACATGAACCAATGTTACCTAGATTAATTAAATAGATGAGGGCAACTTTGACAGAATACAAATCAGATTTTCTTCTATGCTGATGTATTTTAAAACGTCTATGTGAATGTCTATGGGTGAAAAGTATTATGAGAGCACTAATAAAAAAAAACACTCTTGCAATGTGCTTTAAATTTTATGGCATAGTATAAAATATCAATCATATCTGTCAAAGCAGATTGACTGTATGTAAAATGGTAAGTTTTTTTATCAGCTTCACGCTGTATCCCACACACAGCAGGGTAGGCAGAGGGAACCTAGTGTTAACACACTCCGTTCCCCACTTTCTGACGAATTCTGGAGGCATTGCGTGTTGAGTGGCAGAACTCAACGCCGCGCTTTAGCTCGACACCAGAGCGAAGAAATGGAAATATAGATAGAATCGAGTGGGGATCGAATCCACAACTAGTCGATTTTACAGTCACACTCTGTGCCCCTGCGCCACGACTGGCCTCAAATAAATTTAAATATGTATAAATTTGTTACTCACGTTATATTATTGTAAATTGAACATAACTTTACATACGTTTGGTGTAAATTAAATAATTAATTTTTACCTTAATATGTTTTCTATCGTATTAATTGTTTAAACCAATAAATTGGCTTTAGGGGCATAGCTTAACCTAAATAGAGAAGTCTTACAGTACCCATACCACATAAAATTGTAAGTGTTTTCACGCGTATTGAAACAATGTTTCTTTTGTTTTATTTCTCCATTATATTTTTTTTTACTAATTTAATTAGTAATAAATTGATATGAACCAGTTACTCAATTTATCAACATTGTCGTTGTTATCAATTTATCTTGTTTTAAGTAATAATTAAAAATATGTATGCTGTAAATATTTTCAAATTACTAATACAGCGATTTCTCTTAGGTTCTATAAATATATTATTTTTAAATATTCATTCAGCAATTGAAAATTCCCTTTTACACTTTAAGCCTACAAAAAAAATATAACTTCTTTATGATTTATTTAGTTCTGTTTATTGAAGTAACGGAGGGTAGCTTTCTCTCGTTTCGGTACCGAGCTGAACTCCTAACGTCCGTCACGCCCATCGCCCAAATAACACACACTGTGTACTTACTTAATTTGTACACTAAACTTTCTTAATGCATGTTTTGGAAAAAGGTTAAAAGCATATTGTACTAATGTTTAAATTTTATTGCAAGTATAAATAAACTTGTTTTCTCGGTCAGAGATCGTTGACAAAACGAATAAACGTCGTCCATCTTTCTGCCTAAATAAAATTAGACTTATAAATTTATTTATTTTTATTATTAAGAAGATAGACTTTGAAAAGTCTGCCTGCATGCATTTACCACATGTTATCTATACAATCATTTAAAAAAAATAAATATGTGCAAAAAAAATAATTAAATGCAAAGTTCACTTCCTAATAAGAGGGTCACTAGCCACTGTCAACGGCCTTCGCGTCCGATGCGCTATTTGACCCTTTTGTTTCAAACGTATATACCTACTATATACTATGTATCTACACTCACAGCAGGACGCATTCGACGCCCGTTTTGACGCATTGTCGCCATACGTCAACGACTGCTCAATACGTTACAGTCATCCGGACACGAGGTCGTTTTTAATTATTTTTTATGTAATTTCAACTATTGTTTTGAAAGCTACGTGTGAACGAACCTCTTTACAAAATATTCATAAACTTTTAATAATGGCGGTTGTGGTAATTATATTGCTGTCATTGTTTAAACTGAAGTAATAGTTCATTAGAGAAGAGAGCACTTACATAATGTGACTGCGTGAAATGCTATGTTAATGTGAATTACAGGCTACTTTTACTTATTCCCACATAATAATTATACTTCATTTGTGCGTACTGCTTTTACAAATATATATTAGTAGGTATACAAATATTCTTAAAGTGCTATTCATATTATGAGTATCTCTAACAAAATTTCTCGAAGTGATCATAAATACACAAACGAAATCGTCTTGTGTAATAGTAAAGAGAAGATATTTTTTACAATTAGTTCCAGACAAGTAAACATTAAATGTAGAGTTTTTGTTACAACAAAGCGGTTGCTAAATGTTGACTTGCAAAATAAGAAATAAACATTCATATTATAATAAGATTCCTCGTTGGTACTTTTTTTTTTCATTTTTGCATTATTTCGTTATATTCACCTCCACAGCATATGCTTCGCAGTAGGTAGGTACTTTAAAGTGATACTTTTTTAGAAGCGTTTTCTAAAAGAAATTTTAATAACTGTTGCATTACACTACCTAAGTAACTACAGTTCGCGTGGCTTAAGTTGAGCTTTGTATTTGTAAGAGTGATAACTAAAAGTAGAGCTAGATAAAAAAATAAAAAAAAGTTAATTTTGGCTTCACGATGTATCCCGCACATAGCAGGGTAGGCAGAGGGAACCTGGGAACCTAGTGTTAAAACACTCCATTCCTATTAAGACGACACCGGACATTCAACACTCATAGTTTTCACTCTCCTTTTATATGTCGTTTGTGTGAATTATTATTCGTTCCATTATATTATCAAGAACAACAGGTTTTCCATTCTTGTACAGTGACTGCCAACTTAATCTTTCACTTTTAATAAATCGAACATCAAAATAAAATGTTAATAAATAAATATGTGACGCTGTCCCTTAAGTACGAAAGGGATAGGGTTGGTCCCGGTACCGGTTGTCAAAAAGAGGTATGAACAGGTTTAGTTGGCAAAGGAATACGCCGTGCTTGACAGCCGACGTCGCATGTACATTATATATAAACACTCACACAAATGCAAAGCTCAGCTAAGGGCTCGCGGACTGTACTTTCGATATTTCGTAAAACATAGTATTCACTTAAATCTACTCACATCATTATTGCTACATAAGAGGCATACAGTATTACAATCTCTGATCGTTATACTGATGATAGCGGCACCGCCTCATATATTGTGTTGAACGAAATTATTATTAGGTACTACTAACGTCTATAAGTTAATATTTATAATATTTATGTTATTTTTTTTATTTTAAATTTTGTACCACAAATTTTCATCTCAGTAACCGTCCGCAAATATTCTATTAAATATTTCGGAACATTTAAAATTGCATTTTTTTTTATGACATATTATTAAATTTTAACTTATTAAATAAAAAAAAACATTATCTACATATAGTCATAACATAAATGTTATATGTTCACAATTAACATTTATTAAAGCCCAGGTTGGCTTAATAAAGACTCTATATAAGACACGGCAAGTTAACAAGCACAGCCTTTGACACGCACTGTTTCCGCTACGATAACCCACATGTTGATGTCGACTTTATATTACTTTTAAGTATATACAATATACAAACGCATCTGATTACAGTACGTGTTACCGATATACCTAGTTAGCTACTTGGATTTATTTGATTAAATTAAATGTAGTCGTTAAGCCTATGTACAGTTGATTTAAAAAATATATATTATAATTTAAAATTGGAACTACTTTAAAATGTTGGTATACAATAATGATTTTAAAAAATATATAAATAGCAATATTTTTACAAAAAAATTCAATAATAACGAAATTGTAAGTATGTAGATATGTACACATTAAGTTTTCTAACTTTACAAAACAATTATAACATTATCACCTATCTGTCGCAGGTACCTGTGACATTGCTCAAGTTTACGGGCACGTAGCAGAAATTAACCAAAGAGAGTGGTGTTAACACTTTCGCCCGTATTGCACGCGCCAAATCTTCTCACGGTGAAACCGTGTGAAGAAAAGTCCAGGGAAAATGTTCTTTATTACAATAAACAATAAGATCCAATGCGGCAGGTGAGCCATGAATAAGAGACTCATCTCTACGAAAAATGCAAAATCTCCACCAAGAGTTCGCTTAAAATCTCTTAAGATAATATGTTTTCTGAACGTGCTGTGCATGGTGTGCATCCAAGGAGTGCTGGCAAACAGACCACCGCGATTCCTTATCGACGGACGCTCGGAAATAGTAATAAGATTGAAAGAAGGACCTGATACGCCTGTTGGTGAGTTATTACATATTCTTCGAGTACTAGTGTAATTATATATTGCCTTCTAAGCTATCTAAGCTCAGAACCTGTTTGAATACTTCCTAGTATTACGTATATTAGCTATCTAGGTACATATTTATGTATAACGCTTTAAAATTATTTTATTAAGTCAATAATTTAGATATATTTGTTTAACCAATTACTTGTTCAAAAGCATAAAATACTAAAAACTTTACAAAATTTGTGTACATTACATGTTTATTTATATTTTAAATATGAACATAAAAATAAAATAATATTTTTTCCAATAAGAAAAATAATCTGAAAGATTATTGTTTCATGCAGTTTACACCATCAAAATAGTACTTTTAGTAGCTTTACGAAAGAAATGAATTATTAAAAGTCGTAGTCTTACCACTACGTTTGAGCGGTATCATGACAGGGCAGACAGCCGGAAATTACCTGGTAAGGGGAAGTGGGGTTACCAAGGCAACTTACGCCCAACATTGACAAGGGAAGCCGTACATTCCCGTTCACCTGGAATTCGAAACTAATCGTTGTGTATTATTCATCGCCGACACAAATATACATGAATACACAAATGATGTATTTCTTTTTATTTTAATTGAAATTTAATTAATTACTCTTTGGGATTGTATTTATTTCTAATTATTTAAATCTAATCTAGTTAATACATAAAACAATTGCATGTATATGTTCAATTCAAGCTTCAATATTTTCTTTATTATATATTTATTTTATATCAAGTTCTATTGTTATTTTCAGGTAGCTTAATATACCGTTTAAGGGGTATTGACCCCGACGGAGACACTTTACAATTTGGCATACGAGAGCAAGTCGGTAGTGATATATTAAGAATAGAAGCCATTTCGTCCAACGAAGCTAATATTTATTTAATTAAGGAATTAGATAGAGAAGTAATAAGCAGTTTTGTCTATGTCTATTATTTTCACACACGTTTAAATCTATTAAATTAAATACCTACATAATACAATAATATGATAGACAAATATTTCAATTGTTAAGTCAATATAATATGTCTATAATATATATTGAGGCCGGTCGTGGCGCAGCGGCACGAGGTGTGACTGCGAAACCGACTGGTTGTGGGTTCGATCCCCACTCGAGGAGATGAAATATTTACTTAAATTTATATTTCCATTTCTTCGCTCTGGTGTCAAGATTAAGCGCGGCGAGTTCTGCCACTCAACAAGCAATGCCTCCAGAATTCGGCAGAAAGTGGGGAACGGAGTGTCTCAACACTAGGTTCCCTCTGCCTACCCTGCTATGTGCGGGGTACAGCGTGAAGCTAATCTAATTTAATATATATAAACAAGCCTATTTTAGTATAAAAATGATAACTAAATAATTAACATTTCTAGGTACGCGATGAATACTCATTTGTACTAACCTTAACTGACGGTCATTTGGGGGAAGGTAACTTTATCACGCAAAGTTTCCTGCTTTTAGTTGAAGATGTCAACGACAACGAACCTGTATTTAAACCTTACCCTTCGGCTATTACTGTTAAAGAAGACGCGCCGCCTGGTGTTTTGCTTACCGTAGAAGCAACAGACCTTGACGAAGGAGCCTATGGACAAGTATATATTTTTTTGTTTATAATTTACATTTTACAGTTAAGTTTAACGAATATCAGGCTAAAACCGCCATAATTCGTATCATTTCTTTTAATTTTTGTTATAGAATAGATTTAGTGTATTCTTTTTGAAATATTGATTTAATGTTGAGATTTAACTTTTTATCATATATCATAATATAGTAATGAGATGAAATAAAAATCATGTAGATATCTTAACATCATTTTATAAGACATCTGATCTAAGTAATCGCTGCAATGCCATAGGTACTCCTGGAGGTTTTTACTACTATCCCTAAAATCTGAAAAAAATATAATAAAAGCTTGTAGATAGCTATATTCAGTTTAAATTTCATTAAGATATCTCTGATAGATACCGAGGAAATAAACTTCAACTTTAAAAGTTTTAAGCCCCCGTACATTCTTTCAGTAAGGTCTAGGCAAAAATTGGTGTGGCACTATTTTGAATAATTATAATTTTTACAAAAAATACTAACTTCTTCAATTTTAACCGAATCCCATAACCAGAACCTAAGCAAACTTTCGTCAAACTACCCTTGAAGTGTATCCTTTCGAATAAAAAAATAATAATCAAAATCGTTTGGCGGTATATTGAGTTATTCGTCTATTTGCCGCGCACATACTTAATACAGAGTTAAGAAAAAAAATCATCAAAATTGTTTCACAGTCAGAGAGAGAAAAGTAACAAGTATAAAAAAATACAATCGAATTGATGACCTCATCTTTTTACAGAAAACGGTTAAAAAGGAACATAATCATATTTAAAACACTTCATTAGAAGCCAGTGCATCTTTCCCATGCTTATGAGGCTAGACTCTTTGCATTAAGTATGTGTGCGACAAATGGACTAATAACTCAATATTACGCCAACAGATTTCGATGATTCTTTTTTTTATAGAAAAGGATATAATTACAGGGGTGTTTGATAAGAATTTGGTTGGGTTTTTATTATGGGATCCAGATGGAGTCGTATTATTTTTGTTTATAATTATGATTATTTACTGAGTGAACAAAGCGCAAAAGTTCAGAAAGCCTGGTAAATACAACTTTAAGGTGGTCACTACTCGCCGACCGTACTGTATTTATCTAAATGACAAATTAAATGTCAAAGTCAATGTCAATTTCACCTGTATTTACAATCTAGTATGCTAATTCAGTAATTGTTATACATTATTTTCTATTTTATGAACATGAATTTGTGTATTAAATCATTTTTTCTGGTATGCAGATTTTAAAACAACGTACCATTACAGGTTTTATACAATTTGCAAGAGTTAGACGGTGATGTTGATAACTTTGCTGTACAAACTGTGAATGGAAAAGGAGTTGTGCGTCTAACAGGTAGATTAGATTACGAAAGGAAGTCATTATACCAGCTGCGAATTTTAGCAGTGGATAGAGCCAACCAAGGAAAAGTGAATACGGGTACCGCTGCAATTCTAGTTAAAGTTCAAGATGTCGAAGACCAACCACCTGAATTTGTTGTCGCAAGTCCAGTTACCAGAATTAGTGAAGATGCACCTGTGGGAACTTCAGTATTGCAAGGTAACTGCTACAAGTTTTTAATTAACTAGTGGGACAGCATCTGACTGTAAAATACATGGGTATGTTTATATTTGATTTGAAACTAAATAATAAATTGTTTTTAATTCCCCACTCTGAAAAAACGATTCTAAAACTGGGCAGAAAGTGGGAAATGAAGTGCCTTACCACTAAGTTCTTCATTGTGAACCCTGCTGTATGTGGGATACCATGTAAAGCTGAAGAATAGAAAAATGATATATTATCTCATCTTATACAATTACAGTGCGAGCAATTGATGGTGATAGAGGAATTAATAATAGAATCTCCTACAGTATTATATCTGGTGGAGAAGAGCATTTTGATATTGACAGCAGTTCTGGTATTGTGTACACTGTCAGTTCATTAGATAGAGAAGACCCTAATAACAGCAATGGGGCCTATATATTGGAAATTTTGGTAATTTATTATTTTACTATTATTTAACTAATTTTGGTATTTTTTTATTAAGCTTGTGTGTAAATATATTTTTATATATTGCTGCCTTCTTCAACAAATGGACTTTAACAATTTTAACCAGAATTGTTAAAGTCCATTTGTCTGTTGAGCCTGAAATTCAGCTTTATAACATTAGAATACAAAGGGAAATAGGTTAAGAGTGGTGGAGATGTATGTGTTTAATTTTTTGGGTTACACAAACAGTGTTAAATACTAATTATAATAATGTCCAAATTAAATAAAATGATGATACAGTAATAATACCAATAATAGTACTAAAAAAGGGAAAAAAAATGTTCTTTACTAAAACTATGTCAGTGAAGGACTCACTTTAGTTTATAAGAAATCTTGTGTAAATATGTATAAATATGTAAATGGTCTTTTATGAAATTATAAATGCCATCTTTAAAAAAAGGCATGGCTAAATATGTGAGTATTTGTGTATTAGTTTAACTAATTATTGTATATTATATCTTATTTATTTATATTATAGGCAACTGAAGAATCACATACAATATCTCCCTTGCCAACAGCAACCACAGAAGTAACTGTTATAGTAACAGATGTAAATGATGAGAAACCAAGGTTTCGCAGTGAAAGATATGTAGGAGAAATCATTGAGAATGCTCAGCAGAATACACCAATAACATTCCTTCAAGATGCTGTACCTGAAGTGTTTGATTATGATCAGGTACAAAATATTGATTTATATAAATAAGTCACTATCTATGTGTGCATATATATAAATCACTATTTATATATTATTACTATCAATACTTACATACATATCTATAAAAAAACTCCTGCAATTAGCTAAATTTGTCACTACAAAAAAATTGAGTAACTTTAAAAACAATACTAACAAGTTTAAGAATATTTAAGGGATAAACATATAAAGAATTAATATCTCACACAGGATTGATACCAGTGTATGTAATAATTGAATTGTAACATTGATTTTAAAAACACCACTGTTGGTGGAGCAGTGCTTGCATTTGTCTAATAAAAAATAGTTTGAATTTGTATATAAGAAGCTAGTGTAAAGATGCTCTGTTTTCCTATCTCCACCTGGAATTGAAACAATGCTTGTTGAGTCACGGAACTTAACACCGCACTTTGAGTTGCCAAAGTAACAAAATTAAAATAATGATCTGCTCCTAGGTGGGATCAGACCCACAAGTAATGCTTTTAAATATATTTGTATGACAGTACTATAAGTAAGTTGTTTAAATTTCAGGGTAAAAATGGAACATTTGAACTCTATTTAGTTGGTGATAAAGGTATATTCGATGTCACACCATTTAAAGGCATTAATGAAGCATCTTTCTTAATAAGAGTAAATGATCCTTCCTACTTGGACTATGAACAAGTTACAGTAATGAATTTTAGTTTAGTGGCCAAAGAAATTGTTTCTAAAGATCCCAAAATGAGGTTAGTTTTTTTTAACTTAACACTGTATCCCACATATAGCAAGGAATTCAAACAATAGCTAATATGATATAGTTATATTATTGATCAGACCCTGTGGCAGTATGGGTAAGGTTTCGATTGGTTTTATTTTTGACATTTCATAGTTTTGACTATGGTTTTAGAGCTCCAGAAGATAATTAAATAATTAATTTAAATTGTAATTAACACTTAGCAAAAATCTTAATAATAAAATAGTATAAAGATATTTAATGTTTTTAGCGTGGTCCCAATAACAGTGCACATTAAAGATGAGAATGACAATTTTCCTGAATTCACTGAATCGTTATACACAGTTTCTGTGCCCGAGAACTGTGGTGTTGGTACTACTGTGGCGTGGGTCCAGGCCTTGGATCAAGATTCCGACAATTATGGCACTAGAGGTGTAAGATACACAAGTCTTGGTGGAAGTATTGCTCATTTGTGAGTATTAAAGAAATGTTTTCTTTTATCTTTTAATTTTTGTTCTTCACTCTGTATACTGCGTCTAGCTAGGTACTCAAAGGGATTTTTTTGTTTATTTTACTAGTTGATTGATATATTATAATACCTACTGACAATGACAGACTATAAGAATGAAATATTGTATATCTTCTATTTTTTAATATAATTGATGTGAGTTGCAAATAATAAAATTATTTAAGATACTGTTATTACATCTTAGTAATAGGAAGACGAAAGATTTTTTTTTTGTAAATAAATGTAACCGAATTCAATGCACATTGTGTGTAGTGATGGAACTCAAAGCCGTGGTTTGTCTTCCTATTAAAAGAAATTATTATAATTCATTCCCGCAAGTAGAGATCGAACACACAATTGTCCCACTTACAAATAGACACTGTTCGCAATGGCTTCAATTTACTTAATTTTTTTTTTACATTATTGTCTTTATTAACATACTATTTTTTATTAATTACAGATTATATTTAAATCCAATATCAGGCATAATAACTGTAAAAGAGGCTGGCGATGAAAGCTTCGATAGAGAACTTGTCTCGAGGCATTATCTCACAGTTGAAGCAAGAGATGATCAGGTTAATGTTCTTTTTATAGTTTCACGGTGTATCCCGCATATAGCAGTGTTGGCAATACCAATCTAGTGTAAGGAAACACACATAGTGATGTGAAGTATTTTATTACTTGGAAGTAATTTTGACAAAAAAAAATAACTTCAAGATCCTCAATGTCATTTAATTGAATTGAAATTCACAGAATACTAAATTTTAAGTTTGTAGTTTTCCTAATTTCAAAATAATGTGGCTCCGGACGAACAGACATACATGAATCTATTAGAGTATTGTTTTTGCCATTCGGCATGGGAACCTTAAAATCACTTAAATTTATACCTAGTATTAATAAATTATTTGCAATTATACTTGCGTACCTTTAATGATACTTAAATATTTATATTAAGAATATATTTATATTAATAAATAATGTTAAAACTTTATATATATTTTTTTTCAGGGTAAAGGCAATAGAAACACAGTACAACTTATAATTAACATAGAAGATGTCAACGACAACGCGCCGATGTTCCTCGCTAATAAATATGAAGCAAGATTGTTGGAAAATGAGCTCGAGTTTGAAAACCCGCTAGTTCTTGAAGCTAGAGACATTGATTTAAATGGTATGCTATAAAATAATGTGGAATAAACATGTATCGGGGTAGGCAGAGGGAGATTAGTGTTAAGATACTCCACTTTCCGCCGCATTCTGGAGGCAATGTGTGTTGAGTGGCGGAACTCAACGTCGCGATTTGCCTCCATACCATAGCAAAGAAATTAAAATAATGAATATTTCATTTCGTGTTGTGATAAATTCCTGATTTTCTTTAATTGAATATTTTTGTATTAGATATACCTATAAAATGTTTATTATCATAAACAGTGAAACATCAGACACAATTTGACACTTGTATCCCGTATGGCGCAGGGTAAACAGAGGGAGTCTAAGTAGTGTATAACACTCTGCTCCCCACTTTCCGCAGAATTTTGAAAGCATTGAATGTTGAGTGGCGGACACCTGCGCCACGCTTTGCCTCGATACCAGAGACTGGCCTCTATTATTTTAACCAGTGATATTTTACTAATTATATTTTTTAAATACGGCAGCTATATCTATAGCATTAGAGTATTAGAGACCAGTCGTAGCGCAGAGGCTCAAAGTGCAAAGTTGTGAGTTTGATTCCCTCTTGAGCAAAAGTAATATAAAGAAAACACAAATAGAATGTTAATAATTAAATAATTGTAAATTCTATTTACATTAAAGGTACCAAAAATAGTCACATAGAGTATTCAATAGTTGGAGGCGATTACAAGAATAATTTCTCGATTGATCCAAATCTCGGTATCATAACACCACTGGTGGGCGTCGATTTCGAACAAATACCCGGTGATAATAGCAACATACGACCTATACATCTTACTGTAAGTATTATTGGTTTTGTGCACGATAAATATTGTTTTTATTAGTTTATTTAAAAAAAAAATTATCAATGTCTGTAAAATAAGTGTTAGCTATTTTATATACATATATAGTTTTTATGAACGTATGTTTGTCATCCCACTCTTTAACGGTTAAGCTGATTTAAATAAAATTTTATGTATATATTTGAACTTTTTAATCCACACTAGATAGAGGAATAATTATTCTTTGATATTAAGTCTTACCAGAGCATAGAAATGTTTTTATTCCCTCGTATATGACAAAACACGGCGTTGAATTACGTCACTGAGTGTTAACTCAATGTTTCGAAAGCGATGTCGGATGAGTGTCTTAAAACTAAGCCTGCCTATCCTGTTATTTGCGGGATACAGCGTGAAATTGAAAAAGAAATACACTTTTCAGGTACAGGCTCGTGATTTTGGAGTACCACCGTTATCGTCAACAGTGCCCGTTACAATTTACGTGCAAGATGTAAACGACCACGCGCCGATGTTCACACAAACCATATATAAGCGCGCCATACCTGAGGATATGCCTGGTGGTACCAGTGTTTTAGAGGTGAGATTATAATAAAGTTTAAGTTGTTTACTTAGAAAACGTATAAAAATGTATACGTAGCGGGACTATACACATACTCATTTAAACATTTGTGACAATGATACTTTGAAACAGACTGGAGCATACAAACGTCTTTTAACAACTCTTAAATTGGTATATAGAACATTCTCGGAAGTTATGATGATTGATATTGTGTCCATACACAGCTCCTTAGTTTAAGCTTCAGATTTACTAATAATCTTAGTGTTAATAATTATTATTGTTGAGGATAGCGTCGTACAACTTCTGACTAAATGCGACGTTTGTGGGTTTGAATCCGATTTGCATTTCTCGCTGTAATAACAAGACTAAGCGTGGCATTAAGTTTCGCCACTCAATGTCTCAAATATTGAGCGATACCTGGAGAACAGAGCGTCTTAACATTAGGTTCACAGAGCTGCTCTGTGCTGGATACAGCGTGGATCTACAAAAAATATTATTATTTATAGGTAAAAGCTCGTGATGTGGATGGGTCGTCGCCAAACAATCGTATAGTGTATCGCATACAAAGAGGTGCGAGTGACAAATTCGTTATAGATTCGCTTTCTGGGCTCGTTTCGGTTGCGAATGGATCAAATTTAGATCCAGATAGGACCGATCCCAAGATCACTAAATACACTTTAACTGTGGTAAGTAAAGTTTACTGTATAGTCCGACAATTACTCTGTGAAGTTATTGAACGCCTGTGTTGTACTAACTCTCGCAAGTACAGTCGTGTGCATAATATTCGATATGTAGATTTTGACGACATTTTGCGTCCCTTGGTTTTCGCGCGACTGTACTTTAGCGTTGTGTGCAGCTTACATATCTTCAATAGAGACAAAAAGTAGAGAGTTAGTGTCTTTGCGATAAAAATAGTTTGCAGTTCAAGTGAAAAAGAAACCTATCCATAACAGTCCGCACCTCACTTCGTAAATAGAAGTTCTACCTTTTAATATCGATTCATAGTATATTATGGATGTAACCTTAAATTATATAACTTATATTTTGTTCATTGAGTTCAATATATTTTTTTAGTAATTCTTGAGACGAACAAAATTTTATATTTTTATTAGATATTGACTTAATATTTCATTAAATATATTACTGTAAAAGTAGCACCACGTCTAAATGTGAGTGCCATAGTGTGATGGGTAAGTTCAATTCCTACTCAGGGAAATTAATAATTTTCATTTCCGCGCTCTTGTAACAAGATAAAACGCAGTGTTGAGTTCCACTAATAAACATGCATATCTCGAAAATTGGACTCAAAATGACGAACGAAGTATCTTAAAATTGGATTTCCTCTGCCTATATTGCTGTACGGGTGAAACAGCGTGAAATTACATATAATAACGAATATTACGTAAATTTGAAGGTGGCACTAGACGGGGGTATCGGAGATCAACAATTAAGTGCAGCTGTCATTGTTAACATCACTATAGTGGATGTGAACAATAAACCACCGGTATTACTTGAGCCCGGTATCGTTCACGTTATGGAAAATACACAGGTCAGTATAAATTGATCTTATTCCATTAATGCCGTGTGATCCCGGCCTAGAATAGGATCATCCTGGTACTGGTGGTGTCGTAAGAGGCGACTAAAGTACGTGTGGTAGAGTCACGTCGCCAGCAATGGCAACACGCATGGGCAGACTCGACCGGATCATTACCACCCCCGGCATTTAAAACCGGCGTGAAGTAGTGGCTTTATGCCACTACGTTTCGCATCAGGTAATGCCGGGCTCCGGGGCCCAGCCCACCTTACAGGCAGGCAACGCACCTGTAGCACCTCTGGTGTTGCAGGGGGTCGTGGGCGGCGGTGATCACTTACCATCAGGTGACCCGGACGCTCGTTTGCCTTGTCTTTTACATAAAAAAAAAAAATGATTTTTACTAATCACCACAGACACGTGGTCCGTACATTTTTCTAAGTTAGATAGAAGATAAATATATTCTTTATCTGCTACATAAACTATGCTTAGAACTAGAAATAACTATCTCTAGTTTATTATAGCTAACATTCATAAATTCCAACACGTCTCATGTAAGCGGGTCATTTGATAAGAGAAACATAAACACTAAACTTTTGTATTCATTAATATTTTGAAGATGTAGGGCTGGTTACAGCTTTCATACGAAATGATGGATCCCTACGGTACATTTAAAATACTTGTATATCTAAAATAGTTGATTATTACAGGTTGGAACACCAATATTTAGAGCTCAAGCATATGATTTAGATGAACAACCAGTGCTAAGGTTCGCTATTGATAAATCTGCAAGTTACGCTAAAAATGAAGATGGTATCATTGTACCAACAACAGAATATGATTATATATCTGTGTGGGACTTAAACACTGTGGATGGCACTTTGAAAGTTGTTAGGTAAGTTTCTATATTAAAATATATAAAAAAATAAATGAGCAACGAAAGTTCTGTAACACTATACCCAGTATTACCTACCCAGGTTCCCTCTGCTTACCCCGCTATGTGCTATAAGAAATATAAAGGAAGCTTAATAAGTGATCAGTGTCATTATAGGATACCATTGTGTTTTTTGTAATCTTGTTGTAAAAAGCTAGTACTCCCTTGATTATTGTTTTTAAACATCTTTTTTTAATTTCATCATTATCTTCATGTCCAGATTCTATTATAAGTCAAATGCACTCTTCTGATATTGAGTAATTTTTGTTTTTCAGAATTACTATTGAATATTTTTAGTCTCACTTGTTAGAAAGACAGCGTCGAATACATTTTTTTTTAAAATCGGCTTCACTCTGTATCCCGCACACAGCAGGGTAGGCAGAGTGAATCTAGTGTTAAGTAACTCCTTTCTCCACTTTCCGCCGAATGCTGGAAGCATGCGTGTTGAGTGGTGGAACACAATGGCGCGCTTTGTCTTGACATCAGATTGAAGATATAGAAAAAAAAATATTTCATGTCTGTAAAAAAAAAAAGTGATGATCAAACCATCGACCATTCGCGTTTACAGACACATTTTGTGCCCCTGCGCCACGACTGGCCTCAAAAACTGACCGAATACTATTTATTTTTAAAAAATATATTTTATTAGTACAAATTAACTAGCTCTAACGTATGAGGGTACAGGGTTTGCCAAATGAAGAAAATGTCCATTTTACTTTATATTACTTTAATTCTTTAAAGGTTACTAGACAGAGAAAAAGTTGAAATGATCAAGCTGACATTAACAGTAGAGGATATGGCCGCCATTGAAGAAGGTCCAAAACAAATGGCTTATGGAATTTTGACAATTATAGTGTTAGATGAGAATGACAACAATCCCAAATTTAGAAAACCCTTCTACAAAACCTCTATAACTGAAAACTCGAAAAATGGAATGCACATTGAGACAGTAATGGCTGATGATGCAGACAAGAATAGGACTATGACATACTTTTTGGAAGGTATAGGTTCTAAATATTATTTCTAGTATACCCACTATCTTATATGATAAACGAATTATTTCATTCAAATTGTAATATGTTTTCTTTAACTCTAAACTTCACGCTATATACCGCATATAAAAGGATAGTTAGAATGTAAAGACACTCCATTCTCCAAGCACCACACACGAGTGGAAATCGAACTCACGTCACGTTTACAACCACATGCAGTACTGCTGCGCTCTGCACCCTCTCCTCTTTTTATGTAATATTAACTGTATTATGTATGAAATAGTATTAAAGTCACATCAATTAGGTGCTGAAGAACTACGAAGTCTCCTACACATAGAGAGTTTGACCGGAGAATTGGTGGTTGCGAACAAAATAGACCACGAAATGCATTCGTGGTTAAATATTACGGTAAAAGCTATGGACAGTGGAATACCACCGAGATATGCTTTTGTGGATATGTTTATACAGGTTTGATTTTTTTTAATAATATTAACAGTGCTTTGTATTAAATTGAAATATATATTCACATGGTTTATTTATTTATAGTCCTATTCTACTTTATTATAAATGTGAAAGTTTGACCAAGTGATGTTTGTTCCATTTCCGTGCAAAAACTTCTGAGCAGATTTAGATTAAACTTTATACTTATATAGCTTATACATAAAAATTACACATAGGCTGTAATTTATGGAAATATATTATATAATTTGGTTAAAATATAATAGTAATATTAAGCGAGCGAAGCCGCGTTTGGATCGCTAGTTGATATAATCAACTTACATATATGCTTGACTTTGTGTGTATGGAGCTATTATTACTCTGTAGAAACTTGGATGTTTCATTCTTGTGATCATTTCCAAACTAAAAAAAATGTAAAATTAAAAAGTTATAAGTATTTTTATTCTGTAGGTTTTAGATGAGAACGATAATAATCCCATCTTCGAGCCGTCGCAGTTTGAGTACCGTGTAAGGGAAGATACGGAACCAGGTACAACAATAACAAATATACTGGCAAAGGATGCTGATTCTGGAGAATACGGGAAAATTACTTATCTAGTTGATCGCGTTTCTACTCAGGTTATATATTTTTTTATTTATTTATATTGGCGTCATGTATACAGCAAGTTAGGCAGAGGTAAT
Source organism: Heliconius himera (assembly GCA_021202915.1). Taxonomy (NCBI): domain Eukaryota; kingdom Metazoa; phylum Arthropoda; class Insecta; order Lepidoptera; family Nymphalidae; genus Heliconius; species Heliconius himera. Next base: position 112,074 of record JAJHJA010000512.1, on the reverse strand, counting down.
CTAGTTTTAGGATACTACGTTCCCCATTTTCCGCCGTATTTGTTTCCGTAGGCATTACGTGTTGGGTGGCGAAACTCAACGCTGCGCTTTGCCTTGACACTAAAGTAAAGAAAATCACCTAAAACAATTGTCTTACCTATTTAAAGCAAGACAAAATATTCAATATTATTATCAAATTTAAATAGCTATTAATACTTAAAAGTTCTTTTTACGTATCACAATAATTAAATTGTAGTATACTCATTTTTAAAAAATCATTAAAGTATTACAGCGATTAAAATATTTAAAATAATTATTATATATTTAAAATAAAATAATTGAAATATATTTGGCTTTAAATAGTTTAAATAATTTTCTTTTAGGAGATGATTTAATTTTCCATTCTCTACAGTACGATTTCATTCAACAAATATTTACTTGTTACTAATATGAAACATTTTGCTTAAATTATTATGACAAAAAATATAATTAAGCGCCAATTGCTATATATAAAAGGAGATTTAAAAAAAATTAAAACCCAAACATTTCTTATATTCTTTTATAACTATAGTCTTGTCATACTTAAAATATAAATATTGTCTTAGGGTAAATTTCTAATAAATGCTGACACGGGAGCTTTGAAAGTATCAGACTGGTTGGATCGTGAGAGCCAGTCGTCATACAATCTGGTAGTAGAAGCGTGGGACAATTACCAGTTCGGATACCTCAGTGGGGAGAGCAGAAACGCCTTTAAACAAATTGTGTAAGTGTATGTATTTTATACATTGCTTGTCTTAAACTAAACTAGCTTCACGCTTTATCCCTAGCGGGGTAGTCAGAGAAAATGGAACGCCAAACGCTATTGCTTGTCTTTTAGAGGTTATAACTTATAACATTTTATATTCAGTTTCAATGCATTTGTGTGTGTGTTTGTTTGTTTTGTGTTTGTATTAAGTATATTTTCCTATAAACGTTGACTCGAATATTTGTTTACTTTACTCAATAATAGTATTGATCGAAATAAATAAATTGATTAAAGTATACTATCCATCACTGTTATAAAGATAAAATTAGAATAACTTCTAAATTATTTTTTTTATTTCTTCTAATATCTAATGTCCTTTTCTATTGATAAATATATCCGTTATATACTTATGCATTTATTAATATAGCAAAATTTAAATTTAATTTCACAGAATATTCATAGAAGATGTAAACGACAACCCGCCAGTACTAAACCTGCCAACAGACTGTGCGACCGTCACAGAATTCCACAACTATAGGGAACCAATCGTGTCTGTATCAGCGACTGACGCGGACGACGGTAATACTCCAAACGGAAGAGTTCAGTTTCACTTGGTTGCTGGGAAAGGATATGGTATGTTAAAAAAAATCTCCTTCCCACTTTATCCAACATACATAGTGAATATATATAATGTGTTTTTATTTATTTGAACCAGGGGCTACCAACCTTTTCTTAGATAGTTTTTAATTTAATCTATGAGTGAAATGGATGTAAAATATTAGCCAGTCTCCAACCGCAACAAAATGGTTTCACGATTGAGAACATATTATATGGATTTTAAAACTGGTTTTTTTACAGACCTTTTCCGTTTTGAACAAGTGGGTGGCGATGCTAATACAGGGCGATTGTTTGCGAAACACTCATTAAAAGATCGTTTTGGAAATTACACTTTAATAGTAGAAGCGAGAGATCTCGGGGTACCCGCAAATGTGGTGAGGGGGGAGCTACACGTGTGTGTGACCGACTACAACGATCATGCGCCAATATTTGTATATCCTCCACAAAATGTCACTATTAAAGTACCTGAGGTTTGTAACATTAGTTTTAAATTGTGAGACAAGTTAACCTTAATACTAAGAAATATATATTTTTATTTCAACCAAAATATATTTGTTAGATAAGCTGATAAAAAGTAGTTCTGTTTCCACTTTCCATTCATATTTTAGTTGCGTTTACGTTAGGGGCCGTTCAAGTATTACGTAAGCACTGGGGGGACGGGGGGGTCTTGGGTTTGCTTATTTTTGATGACATGGGGGGTGGGGGGGTCTAGCTAGTAATTACGTAAGCAGAAGTTATTTATTTTTTCATATATATTATGGCTATATTTGGTAGACGTATGTATGGTAGACGATATAACTATTAGTTTTATAATATATTATATAAGTTTAATATATCTATTTAGCGAGAATGGCACATGATCAAGAGTCTAAATTTCAAATTATATAAAAATCTGTGGCGATTTAAGGATTTTTCCATACAAACTTTCAACCTCTTATTTACACCCTTACGGGGTGAATTAAAATAAACCACGAAACACGTGTTCAATAAAATATTCTTAAGAGTCTGAATTTAAAGTTTTATAAAAATCGGTGCTGATTTCAATTTTTTTTCTTACAAACTTTCAACCCCTATTTCATTCCTTTAGGGTTAAAATTTTTCAAATTCACGTCTTAGTGGATTTTCAGAATTCGAAAATATAAATCTGTCCAAATATCACGTTTCTACTGTCAGCCGTTGCGGCTGTGCGTGCGTCTTACCTCAGTCAGTGGGAACATGTCCTTTTATATGTGTAGATACAAATAAAATATCAATAAAAAAAAATTATATACCAATGTTTACGTAAGCATTAGGGGAGGGGGTAAGAGGATTGCTTATTTTTCATGACATAGGGGACGGGGGTGTCAATAATTGCAAAAAACTGCTTACGTAATACTTGAACGGCTCCTTACTTTGTATTATACAACCCATTTGAATAGTATTCTTTTTAAATATATATATATCTTACAATCAATCACCTACAAAGCCACAATAACATAGGATATATATTCGATACATTAATAAATATAATATACAATACAGAATGCGACAGTGGGCACAACGGTGGTGGAGGTGCGCGCGATCGACGCGGACGTGGGCGCCAACGGCGCGGTGCGCTACCGGCTGCGGCACGACGCGCAGGGCGCGCACCGCGCCTTCGCGCTGCACGCCGCCGGCGCGCTGCGGACCGCGCAGACCTTCGATAGGGACAAGCAGACTACTTATCAGGTTATTCATATTTTTCCTCTTCTTGTTTTTCTAGTTTCACACCTTATCCCGCATATAACTGGGTAAGCAGAACTTAATTTATAATTCAATGTGTTATTAGATGCTACCGAAGAGAGTTGCCGTAATAACTAATCTTTTTAGTTTTCATTGAGGTTTCACATCAGGTGTTCATGCCCTTCAACTTTCAAACATTATCAGCCATTGCTCATCAGACAAAACAATGCAATAATAAAAAAATGCCTTGGAAAGGCATTATAATTAAAGGCATTATATTCATTCCTAAGACATTATATACATATTTCTTAAAATTTACCTTAGTTGTTGCCGAAAAAGGTTTCCCCACGATAAAATGAGATTCCACTTCAAAACTTTATGTTGATCAACTTTTCCTTAAGTGTGCTATATTAATAAATCTTATAGATTTAACGAACTTCTATGGATCCACGTGAAATATTCAGATCTTGAATAAATTATAACCTTTATGTTGTCTAAATCTGATTTCTAATGATGTATTTAAAAAAAACATACAAAAAGTATTAAGATGTATTTTTTTTTGTTAGTGAAATTATAAATGTGTTATTTTGTTGTTTTAGCTAAGAATAGAAGCCTACGACCTCGGACTTCCAACTCCACTCAGTTCTGACCTGGATTTAACAATTTATGTACAAAACGTCGACAACTACCGTCCAAGATTTCCATTTAAAAACATACATTTAAATATAACTGAGAATGTCAAAGACTATAGCACGTATTTACCGAGTGTTATAGAAAGGGATGAAATAGATAGAGGCGACGAGCCTGTGTTGCCTGTTTGCTTTTATTTAGCAGCGGGCAATGAAGACGGAATGTTCGATTTGGATAAAAATACTCATAGGTAATTCATACTTTTAAATTTTATCGCATTTTAGTTTATAGTTATTATTCTTATTAACATAGGTAACAAAAAAATATATTTATGATCAAAGAAATATAAATTTAATTTATTTTTTTTTTGTTTCGTTAGGTGCATCTCTTTATTATGTATTTATATTTTCACTTTTAGTCTACTTTATATTTTTTTTGCATGAGTACAAAAATAAATAGTAATGAATCATCTATCGTGTGCTGTCAAACTGTGGTATACTAATTTTCTAATTTTGTGGACGTGTTTTACTGTGAAAAAAATTACGATAAATTGTATTACGATTATGTTCAATTTTATGTTTAAATTAATTAGAAGCCGGTCGTGGCGCAGAGGCACAAAGTGTAAACGCGACTGGTTGTGGGTTCAATCCCTACTCGGGGAAATAAAATATTTATTTACATTTATATTTCCATTTCTTCGCTCTGGTGTCGAGGCAAAGCACGGCTTTGAATTCCGCCATTTAGCACACAATGCCTCCAGAATTCGGCGGAAAGTGGGGAACGGAGTGCTTTAACACTAGGTTCCCTCTGCCTACCCTGTTGCGTACAGGATACAGCGTGAAGCTGATTAACTATGTTAAACTAAACATCATGAAATACTAAAATACGTTTCATATCTTCATCACAGATTAACATCTAAACCATTGGATAGAGAAACGAAATCACAATATTTATTGACAATTTTCGCAACTGAAGACTGTTTGTCCGTACCGAACTACGACGAACAAGCAGACGGAATAAGTGCATTGAAAGTACATATAATGGTCAACGACGTGAACGACAACAGTCCAACATTTGTGAGTAAAATATTCACCGGCGGAGTCACCACTGAAGCTGATTTTGGTATTGAGTTTATGCATGTGAAGGTAAGTTTGTACAGTACGGTCGACGAGTCGTGGCCGTTGCCTGAAGTTAGCTGTAGATTGCTGAGTTGACTTCGTTTTAGGATGTTTTTCGCGCAAAATTTCAGCAAATCTAACTCCAAGAAGGCCACCACTCGTCGACTGATGAGTAAATAACATTTGAGCTATAAATAAATATTCAGAGTAATGTTTTAATTCTAACATAGATAAATATTTCATAAAAAATATGAACAAAGACCAACCGTCGCTGTTTTGTTAGACATCAGTTATCACTCAAGTGGTTTCATCACAGATCATAATAATATTAATATTATGAATAAATCTTTTATTTTTGCAAAAATTAATAGTTATTTGTCAGAAAAATGATAATTCCCGTCTTTTGTAGTATTTTATTGTATAGGTACACTATAAACAACAAATAAATAACATAATTATGATAAAACGTAATGCATAAATAGAATATTAAAATTTTTGGTTTGGGTTTTATATGATTATTATTTTATTATTATATTTGTTTTTTCAGGCAATAGATTTAGACGAGGGTGTTAACGCTAAAGTGAACTATTATTTACTGGGCGATGTTAAGGAGACCTTAACAGAAGGATTAGAGAATTTGGCAGTGTCGCCATTTTTAGTTAATATTGAAACAGGCGCCATTTCACTTAACTTCGATCCACAGAAGGGAATGAAGGGTTATTTTGATTTTAAGGTGGGCAAAAATTAAATTTGTTTATTTCGCCAATCGGCGTAACAGGTTGTGAGTTCGATTCGTTTTCATTGCCTAGTTCTGGTAACGAGGTGAAGCGCGGCGTTAAGTTTCGCCACCAGAATTCGGTGTAAAATTGAGAACGGAGTGTCTTATCCTAGACTCCCTCTGCCTATCCTGCTATGTGCATTATACACCAGGATATTAAAAAAAATATAACTTATTTAATTTCAATTTATTTGGAAAATACTTCCAAAAATGTATTTGAATAAAGAATATTTTAAATTTAGTTTTAGCATTCCGAATCGATGACAGATTTAATTATAGTAGATTAAAAAGTGCTATTTGAATAAAAAATATTTTGAATGATTTTTTGTCGACAGGTTTTAGCAAACGATACTGATGGTCTACAAGACATAGCACACGTATTCATATACTTATTAAGAGAAGACCAAAGAGTACGTTTCGTTTTACGTTCCCATCCATCGGAGATAAGAGACAAGATACACATGTTTAGACAACAATTGGCGCGTGTAACGGAATCAGTTGTCAATATCGACGATTTAAGAGTGCACGAAAATAAAGATGGATCGGTGGATAACACTAAAACGGATTTGTATTTACATCTCGTGAACGGTTTGGACCATTCTGTGTTGGAAGTTGACCAAGTATTGAAGGTCATTGACAAAAATATAGAACAGCTAGATGGTCTTTTTAAGGTATGTTTAATGACTATTTCGTAAAGGTTTTAATTTTTTTTGTTTATGAATCTCCCGAGGATGTAAAAGAGGAGCTTGTTTTTTTTGTCTTTTTAAGGACAAATTTGTACAGATGATTGTGTTTAAATTAAATATTCATTTATAATCAAATAAATTTCGTGGAACCTGGAAGTTGTAACAAATTTGTATAATTAAAATTATCATAATATGGTTTGTATATGTAGTTACACAATAAAAATGATGTAATATTCATGGTTTTCATTTATGTGAGTGTACATAGATAGTGTAGGTGTGACGAAGCGGCGCGTCCTTTATTTGACGTAACTAGATAATATATAATCTTAACATCTAATATATTTTATTTTTTGTTAAAAAAACGAACAAAACATGGCAAAGCTAGACCGATGAGAGAATTTATACTTTATTATATTAAATTTATACTTATATATATTTATACGAGGGAATTTATACATTTTTTAATTTGGAGATTCATTTCACATGTATAAAATTAACTTACAAACAATATCTTTGGTTAGACGTATGTTTACCTAAGTATAAATGTCGTCATCACGGAATCATAAATTATTCGTATTGGAAATTATAATCACTGAGAACTGACGTAACAATCGCTTTGAATAATTTACATCTACGTACCGTTATTACAACTTATCGATTGACATTTTTTTACGTAAGCACTTCATGTTTGCTATTCAATTGCTTAACCTATTGATTTTAACTTTTATTGAGCAAAGTATTTAATTATTTAATATGGAACCGACGATAATATCGAATAAAAAAATATTCTATAGATAGGTACTTTAATCTTTAATTTTCTTAATTTAATTACATTGCCCTCATATGATATTGTTTTATGAATTTTCGAACCTACAACTGTTAAAGTGCTTACTAAACCATCTGAAATAAATAAAGAATGTGAAAGATTACTCATCAGAAACAAATCTCTTTGGTGCAAAATCAAAGGAGCAAATTTAATTTTTTTTACTAATTACTATTTTAAATGATCTTAGTTTTTTTTTAAATATTGTAAAATCTTGAATAAAAGGTTTTACACAGCTGTGTAATTTGTTTATCTGTTGAGCATGTCGAGGTAAATCGTACTTCTATTTGAGATAAAGAGAGAATATTCGACATGATAAATTTCTTAACCGCGCTAGATGATAATTTAATAAAACTTAACTTAACTTAACTTAGCTTCACGCTTTATCCCTTGCGGGGTAGTCAGAGAGAACGGAGCGCCAAACGCTACGGTTTTTTTTTTCTGCCAGCATACTTCAATATTTCCATTTCCAGATTCACTGCTGTCTAGGTTTTTGGAAACTCTTTCTTGATATTCCTTTCTAGTCGGTGAATCTTGAAGCTTCCAGCTTCTTATGCGGTAATTCGACTCCAAGTCTGGACACCTCGTGTAGTTGCGCCAACCCGCGAACAGACCCCTTATTCTAGCAACGACTAGATAGTGGTCTGTTCCCAGATCAGAACCCCTAAACACTCGTGTGTCCATGACTTGGCTTCGAATACGCTGATCCACTAGGAATAAATCAATCATACTTTTCCCTTCCGTTCGCTCCCATGTATACATGTGAATTTGTTTGTGGTCAAACATAGTGTTTGCCACAAACAAATTCCTTTCCTTGCAAATTTCCAATATAAGCTTTCCAGCCTCATTTATTCTCTTGTCACCATACTGACCTAACACTCCCTCGTAACCGCTTCGCGCAGTTCCGACCCATCCGTTCAAATCGCCACATATTATTAATTTTTCATTCCCTCTAACGCTACCTAGAACATCCCTGACACTCTCCCAAAACTCCTCGAGTTCGCTTAATAGAGCTGAGGATACTGGCGCATACGCCACTAACAAGAATACTCTTGTTAACCCCAGCTTGAAGCGAACCCAAAGCAGTCTCGGGTTGATCGCCTTGTACTCAACCGCTGCACTAACCAATCGAGAGGACAATAACACACCTACACCTTGACAACCCCGCTCGCTCTCTGGTACGCCGGCCCAGAAAGCGACCCGACTGCCCGGCAAATCGGTCGTGTCATTGCCCTTTCGCTTGGTCTCTGTCACACAAACGACATCCAAATCTCTATCATCCATCACATCTAATAATTCATTCATCTTTTCTTCCATCCCTCCTCTTACATTCCACGTAGCTATTTGTAGCTCCGTCCTCCACCTCCCGCCGTTCCGGACATGGCGTGTTGGGTGGCGGTCCCCAACGCCGCATTCGTCGCCACTTGACACACCAGCGGGGACGCACTGGTGCGCGTCGCCTTGGGGGGACGCCCTATCAGTGCGCTCTCTCGAGGTGCACGTGGCGGATGGAACGTTGCAGCCCTCGTAAGGGCTGGCAGGGGTCGCTGCGAGCAAGCCTTCCATCTTGGACCCCCTAATTAATATTTGCCGATTTTTATACATTATACATGAAGTTTGTTCCTTTAATCTCACATTGTATGTCACACAGTAGATGTTGCTACCCCTAGTTTGGGATACAATTTAATATTTGAAAACCATGTTAGCAAAATTACGAAAGTACTTTTACAAAATGTAGTTAATTTCAAAATATTATATATTGAAAATATACAAATCTCTATATATAATAAGACAGTAAAAACATTTTGTCTGTACATTTAGTAATTTTGACTGAAATGGATAGAGGGACACTTAAAAAGAATAATAGAAAGCAAAAAGTCTGTCGACATATTTTTGTCCGCATTTTTCTCTGAAAGTACTGAACCGATTTACTTGAAAATTTCACCAATTGCTTTGTTTTAACTCAACTTAACTACTAAAATTTAGTTCATCAAAATCGGTTCATTAAAAAAAAAGTTATCGTCATTTGAAAGAAGTCGTAATTAATTCAACACAGAGATAAAGAACGATCTTGAAAGAAATCAAGTAAATACAAAGATTTTTTGGTTGGTTCGTTCATATAATATATGTAACTAATTTAAAAACTGTACAGTAGTTAATATGCAACTATTACAGTTATTTTACAAAGAATATTATGAATCCTTCAAATCAATAATTTAACATTTAAGGCTATTTCTGAATGAGTAAATTAAATTATTCACTGACATCAGCACATTTAACAGAGTATATTATATAGGTAAAAAGAACATAAAGTTACAAAAATATATACGTGTAATAAATAATTAGCTTTATGTATATTTTATAAATATCAAATATCAACAATGGTCGTATTTTTTTATTTAAAACAATCAAAAATTCTTCGACGATAATGTCGTAAAAAAATCATATTAGATGTCATTATAGTTGTCAATCAATTGTGCATATTAAATCAATAATCATGTATTTTAAGCGGGCGAAGCCGTGGGCGAGCCGCTAGTATAATATATAGGTGTATTTACAGGAGTTCAACGTGCTCGACACGCAGCCGGCGGAGTACGAGCCCCTCACGGCCGCCAGCCTGTCGTCGCACCAGGCGCTGTACTGGCTGGTGTGGAGCACGCTGCTGCTCGCCGTGCTGCTCGTCGTGTCCGTCATGACGTGCTTGTCGCAGCGCGCCGACTACGTCAGGAAGCTGAAGGCGGCCACGGCCACTGCTTATTGTACGACATTTTCTGTTCACTTTTGTAGCCTCATACTTTAGCACGCGCACAGCAGGGTGGGTAGAGAGAACCTCAGAAGTCTTAGTGGTCTGTCCACTTTCGTTGAGTGGCAGATATCAACGCTGCGCTACTAATTAGTCATGACAGAGTTAGTAATTAGTAATTCATTCCCCCCAGGTGGGATTCGAACCTCTATTTTTAGACGCTGTCTCACTGCGTCACGGCTTAATGGCCTTAAAGTTCTTATGTTACATGTTTATGTAGATGCCTTTTTGTTATCTTTTAAAATGTAGAATGAATACCTTTACTTTTTAACTAATTATACTTAGCCTACTTTTACAAAAATTCAGCTATCGATATCGCAATCTACATACATACTGTATATTTCAATAATATATAGTATCTTTTAAATATTTTAATTAGTAAAGTACTGTTAGTTACAACTTGACGATTATTTCACAGCTTCGCCAACGCCAGGTGAATCTGACATGACAATTCGCAGTTCTGGAGGTAGAGTACCAAACACAAACAAACATAGTACTAAAGGCTCCAATCCAATATGGCTGCACGCATACGAGAACGACTGGTACAAATCGGACGACCAAATAAGTCACTCAGAAAGAGATTCACTGGACGAGAACACTGTGGACCAAGACATCACCAACGAAAAGCCATATTTCATTACAACCGCCGCATTCCCTTCCATACAATCTACTGAAACGGAAACGGAAACCAATCAAGGCAACTACGATTTCTACCAACAACTGGAACAAATGAAAAATGCCAAAAACATGGAAACTACTGAACTGTAATTTAAAAAAATAAATAAACAAAAAAGAAATTTGTTTCGTAAATAAATCATATATCGATTCTATTAATTATGTAAAAACTAGACGTTTTCGTAATACATTGAGTATAATAATCGATACTGTAGATTCTTATCATTTAAATGACGTACGCATTTTATATCTATTATTAAGGAAATCGCCTACAATACAATATTTATAGATAACAAATGATAAATGACAATGCAAATCCAACTATTTATATTTTTGATTTTACGTATAATGTGAATGACATTAAAATGACATAAAATATAAATATAGACAAAAAAAATATAAGATAAAAAATAAGATTGTACGTAGGTATATCTTATTTGTCCATTAAATGCCAAACATAGAGACCATTGAACTGTAGAATGTGCCTTTTATGTGTGTACCTAAATATAGTTAGAATTAATAAATATTTAAATTATCTGTGTATTTCTTGTATCTGTGTACTTTTTTGCATGAAATTGAAATTTCAAATGTTTGAAAAGAGCATTAATTAAAAATTACGGCTAAATCGTCGAATTCTGGAGGAATTGCGTGTTGAGTGGCGAGTGAGAATTTTAACGCTGCGCTCTGTCTTGCTGCCATCAGAGCGAAGAAGTCACTATATAAATTTAAACAAATATTTAATTTTCTCAAATGGGGATCGAATCTACAACCATCACGCTTACAGTCACACTTTGTGTCCCTGCGTCACAACTGGTCTCTAATTGAAGATTATTTAATAGACTTATTTTTTATTTACTTATGTTAAAAAAAATATACTTTTCTAGTTGATTAGACAAAAACTAATTCGGCAAAGTATGATGTGTTTAACGCAATGACTGCATTTGCCCAGAAAGTGAATACCGAATGACGTGTTGGAAGAGTTTATGACTGTCAAATAAATGAATGACTTTCAAATTTGCCAAAAGAGATAATAGTATAAAAGGGCACGGACGACTTACGTCCGTGGCGTATAACTGTTATTTTAAGTAAACAAAAAAAACGAAACTAAATACTAAACAAATAAATTAAAACAAGTTTTTTTTTTCAATCACGCTGTATCCCGCATGTAGCATAGTAGTTTCATTTCCTCGAGTAGGAATCGAACTCACAATCATTCGCGCTAACAGTCAACACGAGTGTGTCACCGCGCCACGACTAGTCTCTACAAAATAAGTTGGGTCACCCACAAGCACTTAAATATTTGAATCATCCAAAATCACTTTTTTGGATAGTACAGACGAAATAAATATCTTAAGCTCTAACTTAATGGTTATCATAAAATGCCATTACATACTTACCTTTAAACAAAATCTTTTATATTTAAGTATATCTTGCTTTTTTTACTGATTTCCTGTCATTGTATTTAATTGATAAGAAAAGTTTACTTTTAAACATTAAAACAAAGAAACCATATTTTCCTCATTTGCTGGAGGCAATTTGTCATTGATTAAAATAAAATATACAAGGTAAAAACTCTATACATTATTTAATACTGTAAACAAAAGAACCTCAATATAGAAATTCATGAAACCTAAATATTAATCTACCTATGTCAATTATCAATCGTTCACAACTGTAATTTGTTGAATATTTTTTAAACAAGTAAAAACCGTCTTCAAAACTTTATTAATTTACTTAAACAAAAACCTAAATGTTAAAATTAATATTTTAACTACTTCAAAGAAAAAGTAACATTTTAAAAAATTAATTAAATTTTCTCCGCGGAAACTGCTTGTCTTATATACTTTAATTACTTCCATAGTATTATCCTATGTCATTTTATTTTGGAGTCTAATGGCATTTTGCTTCGGCATGCAGCCAGGGTTATAAATTTAGCTATACGCGCAATCATTAATTAAAAAATATATATTTTTTAAGTAAACTTAGGCCCTAAAGATTACTTAAAAAATAATAAGAAAATAATATATTGACAGTGGCTTCTCAATACGTGTATGAATATCAATATTGTACAGAAAAATAAAAATGATTTTACCAAAATCTATGTTCATAATATTAATACTAGAAATAGGCTTAAACTTAGCGCGCCTGTAACTTGATTGCACCGAGTCCTTAATTTTTTATGGGACAAAGTGTAGGTACGCTTTTACGATAAGATTCCAGAAAACGTCGAGAATATTCTATATCATACATTTACAAAGTTGTAAATAATGTTTGTGTTAAAGGTTATTTACCAATTATTTATAAAATCATTTAAATGATAGCACGCTTTGAGAATGAAATGATTGGTTCAATCTATTTCAAAAGTATCATTGTCACTAATTAATAACTGTGAATCATATATTTTTTAACTTCACGCTGTATCTCGCACATAACAGGGTAGGCAAAGGGAACCTAGTGTTAACACATTTCTTTCCCCATTAGGGACAGTTCCGGCGAATTCTTGAAGGATAGCATGTTGAACGTTAACTCAGCGCCGCCCTCTGCCTTGTTTCTTTCTCTCGCCAGAGAGAAAAAATGAGAATATTAAATATATATTCTGCGAGTAGAAATTGAACCCACAAATAACGCGGTTACAGTCGCACGCTCGTTCACCTGCGCCACAACGTATTCAACCTATTTGCTTAAACGTGCCAAAGTGCCGCTGAATTTCCTGCGCCGATTCTTTTTGGGTCTGACGCAGTAACTTCAGTGTACTGATTTTTTAGCGTCACGCACCCCGCACACAGTAGCATAGGTAAAGCGAACCTAGTGTTGATACACTCCGTTCCCCATTTTCCGCAGAAATAATTTTACACAACAGCGAAGAAAATGGAAATATTAAATATTTAATTTCCTCGAGTCGGAATCGAATCCACAACCTGTCACGTTTACAGTCACAATGTGCCCCTGCGCCAAGACTTTCCTCGATATGTGAAGTTTAAAAATGAAGCATGTAGCTTCTTAATTTGAATAAAATTATTTGAATTTCCTGGTTTATTATATAAAATTCGTTATTTTTGGGGTCGGTGTCGACATGGATAATTTCTTAACCAATTTTTAGCTTTTGCTCGCTGTATATTTTATTTTTTTCTTATTTGATTGATTATTTTTGAAGTATGGTTTTAATGTTAACAAGTTCCAATTTTAAAATGTCTTCCCTAATAAATAACGCAACGAAAGTTTTTTAATAAAATTTGTAACTCCAGATCATTATATTTTGTAACAGGGTTCAGTTTATTGGACCTAAAGTTGATAAAAAACAATTGTCTGTATATGAGAACTTCACCGAAAAAAATATATAAATCTTTACTTAATGAAAAAAAAATATATTATAAAGTAACTGAACTCCTGTCCTGGAGTCAATGTATTGTCAAACTGTATACAAAACTATTTCCGTTTAACCTGAAAAAAGGAGAATGACCTACTAGACTATTTAAAGATAAAAAAAGATAAATATGTCGTGGTGACTCGTTACTACTAAATAAAAAAAGTGACGTAAATGTTTATTATTTGTAGCATTTTTTATTCATTCTCAAACTACTGCCAAACTTCTCTCGACAAAACCAAAAATAGTCTAAATGCCTATGAGCATTTTTTTTACAGCTGCATTTAAAAAAAAAGGAAGTATCCTAAATAAAGCTCAACATGTATTTACATACACAATAATTTATTGTTTCTTACAATTTAGTGAAGCTAAAATACATCATCGACTGATTACAGTTTGAAAAGCTTTGAGTAATCTCTCCCTGTGTTAACCAAATGAACAAAAGCTTTCTCTTACAGCTGTAAAGTAAACACACCATACTTTGCCACTCATGCCATGACTCCATATGCCATACTGATAGTTGATCGAATATAATATGGGAAAGGAGGATGGGTCACAGGATATGTCGCGGAAATCACAACGCAGGTATCCTTACAACCACAATATATATTAGATAAAATTATAACATAAAGGTCGCCATAATGAAAAAGTCTAGATTAATTAAAACTTATCATCTTATGAGATACACTGTAATTTATATTGTATTGTTTAACTATAGGAGCGTTTTCTTAAATATTGTGGATGAAAGAAAACTGACCGTTTTAAATCATTGTCAGTCTGTTCAGCAGGCTACATATTTACTAACTTAATAAAAAATGGTTTCTTTTAAAAAAAATAACACTCACTCAACACCATCAACAAGCTCTTTAAGTAAATCATTTACTTACATTAACCAGAATGTAACCAGAACTTACAATAACATGAGTTATACATACAAATCAGTGACATTAAAACATGAAAAGGATATTGTAAAGCAACCAACGCTCCATCTCCTAAAATATGGCTATTGTACAGTTTCACAATGCAATTTAGATCTAGTTAAAGTACAAATTCTTTAGGAATTACATGAAATTACGTAAATTTAACTAATGTTTAACTAAATGAGTGTATGAGATAAAACATCTACCGACACATCAATGTTAAACCAAAATCGTTTTTTTATAGAAAATGGTACTTAATTACATGAACAGAAACTATTTGCATATCATGTGTATTATTTTACTTAGTCGCAATAATTGGCATTTAAATTACAAGAAACAATCAGATTTTAAAACCATGTAGATTGAACAAAGTTTGAGTAATTTTAGTGATTGGTAAGGTTTTCAGACAAAAAAGGAATTGGGCGTGGATGAGAACAGGAAGGGTATAAGCCCGGGCTGTGGCGATCTGTGTGTATATGTTTACTGATGTCACATCTGACTCATCACATGGCATACTTCCTAGTCCACTCTCGGGCTAATTCATTGTACTTTTCTCTGTCAGTTTTGTAGATCCTAGCAATTTCTGGCACCAAAGGATCATCGGGATTTGGATCGCATAGAAGTGAGCAGATTGAGAGCAACACTGAAATAATAAATAATAATTAAAACATTGTAATACTTATCATTATTTGATAAAATAAAAATAAATACAACATAGGCAATTAAAAGTCCAATTACCTTTGGATATGGTAAGTGCTGGAGACCATTGTGAGCGCAGAATATCAAGACAAATGGAACCATTACTGTTTATATTAGGGTGATAGATGCGCGTTGTGAATGCAACTTTTGGTGGTTTGAATGGATAGTCTGTAGGGAAATGTATGGTGAGGAAAAATACACCACCCTGATAGGGACTGTCAACCTGTAAAATAATTACACATTATATAAGTTATGGCTATTTTTGCTCAAGACAATGTAATCTTGCTAAATTACTTATAAGGCTTCATTGAAATAAAGAGAAAAAATATGTCGTCATGTCTAGTGTAGTGCTTCCAAATTAACAAACTAATATAATTTTATTAATATTAGATACTTACTGGACCCATTATTGTGGCTTGCCAATGGAAAACTGTAAGAATAAGAAAGAATGATTATATTTCCATATTGTTTAAAGTTTTTATTCACGTCAATAGAAAGGACATCAGCTGATTCACATCATCAATGTAAATTATTAAAATTAACTGTTGAATTACAATAGAAAATATTAAATATAAAAAGCAAATTTCAAAATATTTATAATTCAATTGACGTAGAAAAATAGTATTTTTTATTGTTAGTAATGAAGATGAGTCACAAATTTAATAAAGCAACTAAAAGATCGATAGACACTTACGATCTTCACCGTGTGGTCCTGCTGAACATTGTGCCGGCGGGTCTCTACCCAGATCTTGTAATTCCTGTAACATCACACGAATCTATCTTATAACAATGCAGGAAACACAAAATAGTGATAAGTAAAACATGTCAAACACATCATCACTCGAAAAAAACATACGGATGGACAACTTTTTACATAGTTTTTAAAATAACAATGACTATAACTAGATTCATTAAATAGTACAACTGCTCATTGTAGCAAGCCTTTTTTTGTCATCAATATATTGTGAGAAAACCTCAAAATTGGCACATATTTCCGACATTTTATGTACGCCGTGTGCATAAAACTGTAGCCTACAAGAACCAGTAAAACACCGTTATATATAGCAGACGTATTAAGCATAGGAAATATTTTAATATTTTAATGAAGAATCACGCACACGGAATTATCCAGAAGAAATTTCGATAATAGGTATTCACAATGACGAAACATTCACTCCGAAGTCTGTTACGAATTTTACAGCACACCACTTGATCTAGACGAATTCTTAAAATTAGCAGCCAAATTCTTTATACGTACCCTATTAATTCGTTTTAACGCCATTTGACTATTTTATGATTGAATATACTGCCTTTCAACTAGACAACGAAACTGTGAGCCAAGGACCTTTGATTAGAGATTGCAAGATGGCTCCCGTCTAAACGCAAAAGTACCACTTAAGTCGTTTTATGCAATAATAATAAAAAAGTGACTATTAAGATAAAATCTCAAAGACTTAAATAAAAAATAATAATAACTAATATTAAGAAATAATAAGAATTAGAACAGAGCGCAGGTTCTAACAAAATTAACGCACTCGCGACGAATGGAGAACAGCAAACAGGAAAATCGACCATTTACAAAGAGCGTTCATGATTACTTCTCTTTTTTTAAATATTCGTTGTATATTAAATTACAGTTTTCTTAAAATTTTGTAATAAAAAATGATGTCTAATTGTACAATAATAAAGCTTAAATTAAAAAGAGGCACGTTTACTTTAAATTTATATTGTTTTTGTAAATTATTCAGAAATTATATATTTTAAAATCAATATATTATTAAGTATATGGCAATACTATATAAAATTCGGACGTGACGTATATGGCAAAGAATTCTGGGCGCTATTTTTGGATAACAAAGTAGGCAGATAGGGTTATTTTCAAGCACATTTTTGCAATTTGAAACTTTCCCAGGTGCTAACGTTTCAAATTCGTAATTTTTATGATGTACTAATAACTCAATTTACTTAATGAATACATTGAAGTGTGTAAAATATTAATTTATTATTATTATCAGTTCATCTTTTCTAATGTTATTGCATTGATAAATTTTGACAAATATTTTGTACAAAGATATTAATAATTATGAAGATTGTAAAGCCATACAAATTGCCTAGGATTAACTCCTTTTAAATAATATAAATGGCAAAAAAGTGCATGGTCTATAAGACCAGATATTGAAATTAAATAATTACTTGCAATTTAAGCTTAATAACAATTTATTCGCAATAGAATCATATCGATATATATATTATGTTCTTCGTTTAGTCTTTTCTTAAAAGTTAAACACTAGTTATACTTTTCCAATAACGGCTGTCTAATTATAGACCTTTAAAAAAAATCTCAACAAATGATAATATTTTTTTAAGGAACAATCTATCTTTTTTTCGTTACAATAGAAACTAACGACAAAAAGTAATTATTTGGTACTATAATCGAATAAATAATTTTGATAATACGTTTCTACTAAAACTATGGAACAAATATCATTCAATACGTATATATATTTTTAATATATTATGTATATATTATCAGGTTATAAGTATTATCTACTAGTGGGGAACGGAAGTGTATTAAACAACAGGGTTTCAATGTTCTCTATGCCTACCGTGCTATACGTGGGATACATTTTTATGCTGAAGAAGGAATTAAAGTTAAGAAATATATTCAATTATTTAGGTTTTTGGAATTAAAAGAAATTTAAAATCTATTTTTTTTTTCCAAAATCTCAAACGGCAATTTTTTGTAAGATTATCATATTGTAATAAAACAATATGAAAATTGAAATATTCATATAAATTTAAGTTTTAAAATAAATGTAGTATTTAAAGAATGCCAGTAGTGAATGCAACACTTAAGTCAATTTACAATTATTTTTAATTTCTTTTTGATAAATAATTTTACCATACCAAATGACATTCCACTTACATTACATATTGTAACAATACCGTACACTAATATTGGAAAATTTATAAATTATATAAGAAAATACCAAATATATCAGAAAACATAATAGCATAATATATATTTTCTATAATATTCATAGAACTGTATTATAAATGCAGTCTACAAGAAGAGCTTCTATATTACAACTAAGTAGCTAATACTTATATTATCTGTATGATTTCAGATGTAACTCTAGATACTTGACATTTGAGTTTGACGGTCGAGAACTGTCAATTGTCAATTTGTCAATAGTATAATGTTACTTTTCCTTGCTGCTATTCACATTCAGTTCAGTATTGTAACAACAACATATTCGGATAGAAGTGTGATGTAGTTTGTAGTGCTTACAATTATTACGATAAAGAGAAACAAGAAAATTTTAACTTTTTGGATTTACCTATTATGTTTTTCGTTTAAAATGCTTCACATATATTAATAAATTAAAGCAAAGCTGTGATAAGTGCAACGCTGAAAATTCTCTAATAATTATTACACATAATAAATAGTAGTTTAATAAATAAAAATTTAACATGACTCTAACCATGACAAGAAAAGTGAGCGAGTGTCATGCAGAAACTGTTCAATTCATGCCAATAGAAAAAGTAAGATAAAGTAAAAGCTTTTTGTTGTTTTGTTAACTTTCTAATAGAGGAACACTTCAGAAGTATTTCTTATACAAGTTTTATTGAGCTTAATTTTTTAATTTTAATTTGCATAATCTCTTTGATAATTTATATTTTATTGTAAATTTTTGAATTATATCTATTGTAAAGTTTTATTATAAAAACGTATTCTAAAGAATATATTCTGAACAATATATAAATCATTTACCATTTTCATTTTTGTGCATAATATAATGTGAATAAATTTATTTAAGCTTGAAGATGAGTGCAAGCATGAATCAGAATTTTCTTCTGGAAACACATTATTGAGACGAGGGAAGAAGCTTGAAGATAATAATAATCTCACAGAAGACGATGTTGAGTACATGAACTACAGAAAATTGTTGAAATATGAAGAAGCACCGGTATATTTACAACATAATCCATATATAAGAGATGGTTATAGAAAATTATTGCCAACAAAATTGTGTTGGGAAAGGTAAATATTTATAAAAATAATATTTTTAAAGATGCTAATATTGATGATACAGAAATTATGACATAGGTATATAATTATTATACAACATCAGGGAGGGGAGGATATTGTGGTAAAATCATATTATAATTTTTCCATAGTTTGTTCTGTTTGAGTGATGAAAATTTACTCAAATATTTCTATGCTGTCTTATATTTTTGTGTGTATCTATCCATCTATCTTTGTGCCTTGTGTAATGACAGTTGGTTCTATAATTTTAATTCATTATGTGTTGAGTTGCAGAACTCAATGCTGTGCTTTGTCTTCTCACAAAAGCAAAGAGTTAATATTTATCCTCCAGTAATAAAAATAGAACCCACAACCATTCTGATTATAGTCAAGCTGCTGAGCCACAATGAACAAAAATTGATTTTATCAACTATAAAAGTTCTTGAAACATTATAAAAGTTCTTGAAACATTACTTCTTATTTCTGTATAGTACTGTACCACATGTAAGTCAAGAATAGTAAATGAATTATTAATAAGGAAGGAACTAGAGTGAAACATTCATTGACAAAGTATTTGTAAATGACTTGTATTACTTCATGTATCTAGAGTTTTCTTTTAAATAACTTTTTATAGCTTCATGATGTATGTATCCTGAATATAGTAGAGGAGGCAGAGAGGATCTAGTATTAAGATAGTTTGACATTTTCTGTCTAATTTTCGAGTCTTGTCTTGTTGAGAGGTAAAGTTTAACACCACAATTTGTGAGCGAGGAAATAAAAATAATTCATTTCCCCCTTTGGAAATCCAGTTCACATCATGGTTACAGGCACTGTAGCGCTGCAAAGTGATTGCTTTGATATAACTATGTAATGAATATCAATAAATTCTTAAATTTGTGTAGAGCTTGGCTGTAAGATAAAGATTTCTGTATTGATTAATATACTGCAGTTTACTCTTTAATGTGTATATGTCACCTTAAGATTATAAAAAAAAGTGTCAATAAAATAAAACTTTATTTACCACATGACATGTAAAGCATGTTGTATTCAGAATATATACTTATAAAATTAAAATATAAACAATTAAGAATCAACACTATACACTGTGACTTTGATATTTATGTGCTAATGCCACCGCAGGTGTATTATACATACATTTAATTGCAGGTTCGGATAGGTTAGGTTACTTATTTTAAAAGTTTCTAACTAAAAATGACCAAAGTAACCTGCACTTAAAAATCGCCTTATTTGTAGCTGCGGTGGTGTTAGTACATCTATACTAATATAATAAAGCAGAAGAGTTTGTTGGTTTGTTTGTTTGAACGCTAAGATTTTTGGATCTACTATCTCTTATATATTCGCCATATATCTATCTCTTATATACAAGTGACAATAAAGCATTTTGTGACAAAAAATATTTGAAAATTGTAAGGCGAAAGTTATTTCATCATCAAGGAAATTGAATGTAGATAATCTTCGTCTTTTATAGCATGTAATTTGGACGTATTCTTTTCGAGAAAATGTTCTCGTTTTTTACTTACAGTACTGGCGGCATATTAAGTATTGCATTTTCTATGCAATACTTAATACCTACGCAAAGTATATTGTACATAATAAATAATATTTCATATATGACCTACACGTTTTATATATTCTATTCATCATTCATTTAAGTGTAATGTAATGTTGTCATTAAAGTTCTTAATCTGTCAATAAAATTTATGATCTTTAAATTTCTCTATTTATGAATTTAAAATGAATCAACGAGACACAATAACGTTTTTTGTCATCAGCATATCTAAAAATAGGAAACTCGAGAAAAAAGAATCTGATTTAATTTTTTCCTACCTTCAAAATGACTAAAATATTAAACGTTAAAGTACGGCCTCCGCGCAAAAAGCGACCACGCTAATGACGTCACGCTGCGAGTTCCAAGTCGGCGCTTGCGTATAACTTAAGATCCCATTGCTTAAATCTGCAGGGATCTGTTTTTCTAATGAAACATATTTAAGAATGATACATGATGGTAGAATAGATTATACTAGGGTTGCATAGAAGAATCCTGCCGTAATCACTTTTAATATTTTTTTCATAATGCGTTTTTGGAGAAAATTGTACTCATATGTTTTTTATGTGAATCGCACATCATTTGAAAGAAAATCGCATAAGGAATTGGAAAAACAATTGTTGCCAGCTCTGAGTCTGCCGCAAGCCTAGAGTTGCCTGGTTTAAACAGGTCACTTAATGTTAAGAATTTGTACTCGTGTGTTTTTTAACGAATTATATATCAAATTAAAGCTTTTTTTTCTATATAACACATGGTTGTGTGGAAAATAAATGCCGCAAGCAAAGGTTGCCATCATTTAAAATATTTTATTCTGATTCCGTTTGACTATGAGAATAGACGATGAGCTGCTCGATCTGCCTTGTGTTTAAAAGTAAAATATTATATAATAGAAGATCAGTACCAAGGGAAGTTTAAATACATTTTTTCAGAATTATCAACAATGATTGATTGTTTAAATTATATAATAATAAATAAATACAAATAGTATGCGTACGAAGCCGCCGCTAGAACTCTATATAGTCTAGGATTTTTTTTGAATATTTTTTTCATTTATACGCATAGGTTATATATCATGTGACTTCTAATATTTCCATATAGATATTTGTATTTATATTTGATATAATTTTAATATTGTATTGATATATTTATTCGAAGCCATTCGTGGCTTGTGACTAACGTGACAGATTGTAGGTTCTATTTCTACTCGAGAACAAAATATTTAGTTTTTCCATTTACTTCGCTCTGGTGTTGAGGCAAAGAGCGGCGTTGAGTTCCGCCACTCAATACGCAATGCCTCCAGAATTCGGCGGAAAGTGGGGAGTGGAGTGTCTTAACACTGGGCTCTCTCCGTCTACACCTGCTACATACATGGCAGCTGTATCATTGTATATATTAATTGTTCCTATTTATTTAAGATTAATAAGTTATATTATTTTCAGTATATTCTGGTGGACAAACGAGACGATGAACATATGGACTCACATATTCGGTTTCTTTCTGCTGTTATTTCTCACAATCAACGATCTGGTCATCATTAACATCCACGCGACGCTGACCGACAAGACCGTGGCAGCGATACTATTCTCATGTTTTCTTGTGAGTACTTGCACTTTCATTTTGTTCAGTACCCATGAACATTCCGATAGAAATGTGATAACGTAATATAGATAGATAGATGTATAGAAATATTACACAAATAAGATTTGGAATTAAACTCGAGAGTAAGCATTTATCACCCTGACCTCGAATTTTAATAAATAAGTTTTTTTTAAATCTATACCTCGAAATAAAACAAAAACCTGCTACATTATTCGTGACGTATATTTTTTATCTTTTTTATAGCTTGACGCCGTTCTATGATATATAGGATAGGATAGGCAGAGTAGGCGAAGAGAGAAGTAAACTAGTGTTAAGACACTCCGTTGCCAAATTTCTGCCGAATTCAATTTTCGAAGCATCTATTTGCAAATCTCACCGTCGCGCTTTTCCTTGTTAAAAGAGTGAGGAAATGAAAATATTAAATAATTAATTCCCTCTAGTGGAAATAGAACCCACAAATCTCGTGTTCACAGTGTCACGCTGTGATCCTGCGCCACGACGGCACCAAACATTTTGCCATGCCTCGGCTTCTGACGTCTTACGATGGATATAACCAGTATAATATCAACAGCTATTGAAATAAAATATAAAAGTAATATCTTTTATGTTTTATTTTAATTTAAGTTTCAATCGTATTACATTATTATACAGTACATTATTTATATTAATTACTAGAGGGCGCGCGCGGCTTCGCCCGCTTATTAGTGTGAGTGAATTCTAAAAAAACCACGAAATACGTGTTCAATAAAATATTTTTAACAGTCTGAATTTAAATTTTTAAAAAAATCGGTGGCAATTTAAAGATTTTTCCATATAAACTTTCAACCTCTCATTTGAACCCTTAGGTGGTGAATTCTTAAAAACCATGAAACACGTATTCAATGAAATATTTTTAAGAGTCTGAATTTCAAATTTTATAAAAATCGGTACAGATTAAATTATTTTTCCATACAGACTTTCAACCCCTATTTCATCCCTTTAGGGTTAAAATTTTTCAAATTCCCTTCTTAGTGGATGTCCAGAATATGAAAATAAACATCTGCCCAAATTTCATGTTTCTACCATCAGCGGTTACGGCTCTGCGTGCGTCTTACCTCAGTCAGTCAGCACAAGTCCTTTTATATATATTAACTAGCGGCCCGCCCACGGCTTCGCCCGCTTAAAATACATGATTATTTAATAAGCAGAATTGATTGACAACTATAATAAAATAAATAAATAAATCAGCTTCACGCTGTATTCCGCACACAGCGGAGTAGGCAGAGGGAACCTAGTGTTAAGACACTGTTCCCCACTTTCTGCCGAATTCTGGAGGCATTGCGTGTTGAGTGGCAGAACTCAACGCCGCGCTTAACCTTGACACCAGAGCGAAGAAATGGAAATATAAATTTAAGTTAATATTTCATCTCCTCGAGTGGGGATCGAACCCACAACCAGTCGGTTTTACAGTCACACTTCTTGCCGCTGCGCCACGACTGGCCTTGTTTACTTTATTGTATAAAATATTGTATAATAGTGCTTCAAAAATATATATTTTTATCAACAGTCATATAATCAAGACGTTTCGAATGTCATTCTTTAGCCAGGAATCTTACCAGCGCTATTACTATATAACATTCGCAGGCAAATGACGATAACTTTTTTTTTAATGAACCGATTTTGATGAACCAAACTTTAGTACCTAAGTTGAGTTAAAACAAAGCAATTGGTGAAACTTTTAAGTTAATCGGTTCAGTACTTTCAGAGAAAAATGCGGACAAAAATATGTCGACAGACAGACAGACAGACAGACAAGAAATTCAAAAAAAATCTTTTTGCTTTCTATTATTCTTTTTAAGTGGCCCTCTATCCATTTCAGTCAAAATTACTAAATGTACAGACAAAATATTTTTACTGTCTTATTATATATAGAGAAAAAGAGAAAATATTATATAATAATAGTGCTTCAAAAATATATATTTTTATCAACAATCATATAACCCAGACGTTTCGAACGTCATTCTTTAGCCAGGGTCATACCAGCGCGATTTCTATATAACATTCGCTGGCAAGCTAATGCCTTGAGTTCATTCAAATGACGATAACTTTTTTTTTAATGAACCGATTTTGATAAACCAAACTTTAGAACCTAAATTGAGTTAAAACAAAGCGATTGGTGAAATTTTCAAGTAAATCGGTTCAGTACTTTCAGAGAAAAATGCGGACAACAATATGTCGACAGACAGACAGACAGACAGACAGACAGACAGACAGACAGACAAGAAATTCAAAAAAAATCTTTTTGCTTTCTATTAGTCTTTTTAAGTGTCCCTCTATCCATTTCAGTCAAAATTACTAAATGTACAGACAAAATATTTTTACTGTCTTATTATATATAGAGATTACTAGAGGGCGCGCGCGGCTTCGCCCGCTTATTAGGAGTGAATTCTAAAAAAACCAAGTCTGAATTTAAATTTTTATAAAAATCGGTGGCAATTTAAAGATTTTTCCATATAAACTTTCAACCCCTTATTTGAACCCTTAGGGGGTGAATTCTTAAAAACCATGAAATACGTGTTCAATGAAATATATTTAAAAGTCTGAATTTCAAATTTTATAAAAATCGGTACAGATTAAAAAGAAATTCCATACAAACTTTCAACTCCTATTTCATACCTTTAGGGTTAAAATTTTTCAAATTCCCTTCTTAGTGGATGTCCAGAATATGAAAATAAACATCTGCCCAAATTTCACGTTTCTACTATCAGCGGTTACGGCTCTGCGTGCGTCTTACCTCAATCAGTCAGCACAAGTCCTTTTATATATATAGATAGATTATAAATTTAATTACAAAATTAAATTTAAACAAATTAATCTAAAACAAAATTAAGCTTAACTAAACCCAGTTTAATTGAAATTCAGATTTCATTTGTCACGAACGACCTACCTGTTGTTATTTACCACATTATATCTTATAGTTTTATACGTTTCTTTATAATTGATGAGTAAGCAGAAAAACGACAGTGCGTGAAAGTTTCCATTATTTGTAGTTTATAATTTATAAGTATGTACGTTACATACACATAATGTACTCCTTTTATGTAATATAATTATTCTTAATAGATAATTGTGATTGTGAACGCGAGAAGTTGTGGGTTCGATTCCCACTCGAAGAAATATTTAATATTTTCATTTCTTCACTCTGGCGTCGAGGCATGTTCCTTCACTCAACACGCAATGCCACCAGCCTTCGGTTGAAAATGGACAACTGAATGTCTTAGCACTAGGTTAGGTTCCCTTTGTCTACAAAAAAAACGTACATAATTTGCAACTGCCATTATAACACTTTGACAGTGAAAGTTTCTGTAGTCTAGAAACTATTTTAGATTTTTGCGAATACAAACTGGTCCCAGCATATGTTTATTAACCGCAAATTTCGAAAGGAAATGTGAATTATTAAAAGAAATAAACAATATACAATTTTATGTTATTGAATTAAGCAAGTTTGAAATTACGACATTTTTTACAAAAAACGTTTTATACTATATTTATTAAGGTGAAAATTCACCTTTATTTTATTTTTAGTAGTTTAATGTATATAAATGCAAAATTGGCAATAAATAATATTTTAGCTATGAATGCTAAATATATCGTTGAAAAAATATAAAGTAACAGAGACTATTGAAAAAGAAAAACATTTTGTAGGTTACTATTATTATTGTTGATATTTTATATATTAGGAATCAAGGTACCTAATTAGCGGATATTAGGCGATAAATCAAATTGATAACAATTCCTATGTTATCTCGTTATCGGCTGATCTTATCGTGTTTTATTATTTTAGAGGTGGTAATATAATAGACTTCTTTGTTATTATTGATCTAATAACTTAACATTTAGCATTAGGTACTAGGTAGATAGATACCAATGAAACATTTACCAACTAGTTATTGCGTTAGTATTACGTTAATAAGTTTTATTTTTAGAGTTCCGTGCATCAAAAGGAAATAAAAAAACCAGAACCCTTGTAGGGCCACTTTGTTGTTCGTCTGTCAAGACCCTTTATCCCGAGATTGTGTGGAGGTATCTAGCTCTAATTAATATCAAATATTCAGGCTTGGGAGTACGAAAACAATCAAGCTGTTCTGTTCTGTTTTTGCTGCGTTTTGTAGGGTATTCGCCGCGTAGTCAATATCAATATTGATAAATGAATGAATCAATATTGGTGAATCAATATCAGTCAATATTTCGTATACGCGCATTTCTCGTGGAGATTCAATTAGGAAATTTGACAAGAAGAAATAAAAGATTACAGTACAAATATTGAGGCCGGTCGTGGTGCAGCGGCACGAGGTGTGACTGCAAAACCCACAGGTTCGATCCCCACTCGAGGAGATGAAATATTTACTTAAATTTATATTTCCATTTCTTCGCTCTGGTGTCGAGGTTAAGCGCGGCGTTGAATTCTGCCACTCAACACGCAATGCCTCCAGAATGCGGCAGAAAGTGGGGAACGGAGTGTCTTAACACTAGGTTCCCTCTGCCTACCCTGCTGTGTGCGGGATACAGCGTGAAGCTAATTTAATTTTTTAAATTTTAGTACAAATATAGGAAAAAATCAGATAAAACAAAATTTATATTACAGATATAACTATTACAAACATATTATCGTAGTTCATTTCATACAAAACCAATGCATACAACCGCAATCTTAAGGTTGTCAACTTTTATAAGTAACACATAAGTTGTATTTTCCATTGTCCACAATCTTGAAATTGGTGAGAGAACAGAACTCTCGGTGGGTTAGTACGACTCGCACTTGACCGTTATTTTATTTTATTTACGCTAACTTCGATTTAGGTTAACTTCCATATAAGTATTATAGATACGTGTAAAGTGCATACATAAATGTTGTAAATCGCCTAATAACGTTATATTAGCTTTTTACATATTTCGGCCGAGCTCGCCGTGGTAACACTTTCACTGTAGCGGGGAGCGGCAGGTCGGATATGACATGAGGTGCGCTTTCAAGGCATCGACCAATGGCAAAAGAGTATTGACCAGCAAAGGCCAATCTTATATATTTTTAATATTTTATACGATAATTTTTAGCTAGAATGTGGAGACATTGCATTAAAAAAAATGATGATTACGGCAAATCGTATAGTAAAAGTGTAATGTTTCAATGGTGCGATTTATTTATATTATAAAAAATACCTGTAGTTGATATTATATACCTATATCTAGAAATCAGGCTGCTATAATCTAAACATTAGCAGTTTGGTATTACAACTTAATATATTATTTTCTATAAACAAAAAAATACATAAGTTCGATACAAGTAAAGGAATGTAATAATTATTGAAACTACATATCTAATTTCACCTCGTTCCAGTTCACTGATAAAATTCAGTAAAAATATTTAACCGTAACAATATTATCAGATGATTTATTGTAGGTAATTAAAATAATATAGATTAATTAAAAACAAATACAATCGGCTTCACGCTATATCCCGCACATAGCAGGATAGGCAGAGGGAATCTAGTGTTAACAATATACGTTCCCTAGTATACATATATTAATGAAAATAACTGTTTTCATATAAATAACATTTTCTGTTTAAGCAGAAGAATTATTTTTTTGTTAAAGGTGATCAGTTTAAAATTTGTTAACCTTTGGCGTATTATGTGGGTACATGATGTAATAAGTGAAATACATATTGACAAAACATTGCATGACCATAAAATGTTCCTCAACTTTAAATAATATATTTAATTTTTAACCGACTTCTGTAAGAAAAGGAGGTTATCAATTCGACTGTATTTTTTTACACGCTTTAATAGCAAACTTGAAAAGAAAATTGTAATTTAAAATGTTTATGTGTAATCGAATAAAATGTTCATCTTTATTTATATTTTTTTAATATGGATCCTGGTGTCTAACACTAGGTTCCCTCAGCCTTCCCTGCTATGTGCGGGATACAGGGTGACGATAAAAAAAAAAGAAAAAGAATATGGATCCTTATTAGTTGCCTTGTTGCTTCCAATTTAACACTCATTAAAAATAATAAAGAAAGGTTTATTTTAATAATAGAATATGCATAAAGCTTTCATTTAACAGAACCGGTTTGATATGAAACTCTTTACAACACCGACGTTGGACACGTTGATGTATAAACACCCACCGACGTCATGTTCAATGGCAATATACAAATGTTTCGCTATTTCCTTGGTTCTTGGAGTTAATATTTACACAAAACTCGTTTGAGAATTGCGCAAACGGTAGTGTTTTTGTAAATAAAATCGGATTAATAATATTATAGTAATTAATACTTTATATAGGTGTTTTGTTATGGTTTGAGGTATTTTAAAATACCTAAATTAACCGTTTATAATATAATATATTGGCTTGTATTATTCTTTATATATTTAATTATATATTTACAAAGTTATTACAGCAGTGAACATATATGTAGGCAAAGCGCGGCGTTGAGTTCCGCCACTTAACACGCAATGTCTCAAAAAATCAGCAGAAAAGGGGGTTACGCGAGTATTCTAACACTAAATTCCCTCAGCCTACCTTGCTATATGCGGGATACAGAAGCCGAAAAAAAAACATGTATACATTTACAGCACCTAATTAAATTTAATTTTTTATGTTTCTTTATAGATATGTATGGCTCTATCAGCTCTCTACCACACGTTCTCCTGCCGCTCAGAGCACGACTACAATACGTTTTTGATGTACGATCTGTTCGGTATCGCGCTGTCTCTACTTGCGATATACACGTCTGGGGTGTATTACGCATTTTGGTGTCATCATGTAAGTATGGCGTGTGTTATATTATACGAGTATTCAGTTTTTAATATAATATATATATATAAATATTGTTATTTTAAAGTGGATAGAGTAAGTGTAGTCAAAAATCATTTCGTTCTCTATTCTCCGTCGCATCAGTATATTGATTGTTTTAAACAAAAATATTTTACATATATATTTTTAACATATCACTGTGTATTTGGAAGTTAAAGTCACAACCATTCTGTCTAAATAAAGCAGTTTTATTGCGCCATGACCGCATCAATACTTCCTCCATTCTACATTAAATTCAATTTATCCAATGGATTGATGTTGGTACAATTGATAAAATGTATATGATTGGGTATATATGAAATAATAAATCAGCTTCACGCTTTATCCCGCACACAGCAGGGTAAGCAGAGGGAACCTAGTGTTAAGACACTCCGTTTCCAGAAAGTCGGGAACTCTCTGCCGAGTTCTAGAAGCATTGCATGTTGAGTGGCAGAACTCAACGCCGCGCTTTACCTCGACACCAGAGCGATCTCCTCGAGTGGGGATCGAACCCGCAACCAGTCGGTTTTACAGTCACAGTTTGTGCCGCTGCGCCACGACTGGCCTCTGATGATATCTTATATTATATCTTTTATGAGCAAAAAACACAACCAAAAATGTGATGCCCTTATTTCTGCTCTTATAACATTAAACATTAAACTTGAAACACTAATACGGCCCCGTACCCGTACGGCCTTTTCATAATATTATAAAACTCATATAATTATATTAATAAAAATTCTTATATTTTGCAGTTCTTTGCGCTTCATGAATAAGATTTGTTCTTATGTACCTAATTATGTAAATTTCCTGTATATTCGCAATGTAAAATTTTAAACTGTTAAGGTAATATGTACCTTGCTTCCTTGATATTAATCAACCTACATCGGCCGTTTTTTTTGCAAATATGCTTGAATTTCCAGCAGTTGCTAAATATTGAAACAAAGTAATATTTTTTATTAATTAGGTATTATCTTGTGAGACAACGTTGCCACGTTTTTAGAGCTTAGACGTCATGATTAGGTTAAGTCATTTGAAATATAATGAAAATAGCATGTTATATGTATATAATTACGATTTTAGGCACACTGATCGTCACATTTTTTTTATTAATATATAGCTATTCGATCGATTCTATTCCATTCATTAATACAGTCAGCACTTGTAATATAATAAAAAAAAATTGAATATCATATTTAATATTTATATAACAATAAGGTTATATCTATCTTTAACAATAAGACTTGGCTTTGCTAGTTATTTATTGTAAAGCTACAGGCTTGGTTTTAAATGTACTTTTAATTTTTTAAACCCACTTCTGTTAAAGGAGGAGTGGGAAGAGTTTTTCAACTTCGCTGTATTTTTATATATGTTTGTTACACCAGAACTTTCGACTGGGTGAACCGATTTTGATGATTCTTCTTTTATTTGAACACTGGTGTTATCCGTGTGGTGCCATTTTATTTTGGTCTAATTCTAACATTGCCATCCGTGAGTAGCACATATAAGTTTCAATTGTGCATTAAGTGTGTGCGCGATAAGTGGATGAATAAATAAAATTCAACTTTTTAGTTTACTGTTTGAAGTCGATTATTATATAATATATTTTTTGTTAAAAAATGTATTAGAAGCATTAAGCAGTCTTTTCCGTGGGAAAGGCATTAAGCCTTTGTTGCTCTATGATGGTACTATAAATGCCTATACAATATTTCATCCGAATAGAAGCAATTTGCTATAGTAAAAATATCTGTCACTTCAAGCGAATCGACATTTCACTTAAACAGAGCATAGCAAACCTCTCATACTATGGCGTAATTACATAGTTTCTATACCGGGTTCATGCGTTAGATCAACTTTTATCTCGCTTTAACTAATCGGATTAGAGCAAGACAAAATACTTCATTCTGATTTAAACCGTATCATAGTGTATGTTTTTGTAGCATCGTATAACTCATTATATAAAAATATACATATATGCGTTATTTTATATGTATTACTCATCTTGTTAGGTAAGGATTATTCCTTACATATTTTTGAATCTTAGGCCTTTATTTATAAATCGCTCTTAAGTCTGAGATCAATTTTGAAATGCCGTTGTGGTTCATAGATACGTAAGTTATGAATGAAAACGGCATCTCAAGATCGATCCCAGACTTAAGAGCGGTTTATAACGGCAGTTGTACTGGTTTTTAAGTGTAAATAAATATTCGTGGTATAATTATGTATATGTTTAAGTGAAAAAATGATGACCTCCCAACAATATTTATCTTGTAAGAGACATCTTATATAATTAAATCTCTTCAAGGTGTGTTTTGTTTTGGAAAAAATATGGCGATTGTATAACTTTATTTGTGTAAAGTACAAAATGTTATGTGTACTTTATAAATGTTACAGGAAACACCTGTAATTTCACTGAATGTATAATTTATATAGTGCTTTTACATAAAAATTATATATTTTTTTAATAATTAAGATGTTTTCTCAGAGATCTGAAAATGACCTAAGAGAGCCTAATAACTATAGGCAGTTAAAATTATAAAAAATAGTCATAAATATTAAAATTCATCAAATAAGTCGAAAGAATGGGTTGCGGAAGACTTGAATACTTATCCAGTCGTATATTGAAGTCAAGGCCAAAAAAACAATATAATGAAACTTAATCATACAGACTCCAATAGCGTGTAAGATGGCCGCACGCAAGTAAAAGTTATGGTAGGAAGTGAAAGGCGAATCTCTCTTAACGCCTTAGTTTTGACTAATTTCGTTGGTAAATTATAAATTTAGGAACAATTTTGTTTTTTTGTTGATTTCGTGACTTTTTAGAAATTGAGATATTTATGTATTTATTTAGAGCAGTACAGGTTGCGGTTTGAGGTCGGTCGTCGTCGGCGCAGTGGTACAAGCGTGTGACTGTAAACGCGACGTTTATGGGTGCGATTCCTGAACGGAGGGATGTATTATTATTTATTGATATTTTTATTTCTTCGCTCTGGTTATTGTTACCAGAGCGAAGAAAAAGTGGGAAACAGAGTGTTTTAACACTAAGTTCCCCCCTTCCCACTGCTATAACTGGGATACAGTGTGAAGCTGAAAAAAGAAACAGATTGCAAATATTTCTAAAGTGTAGAAGATGTAAGTAGGGGAGAGGGGGGCACATTCGAACGATTTTTAAACTTTGTGTCATATCTAAAAATTCTACAGTTTTTAACTTCTTTACTATTTCACAATGCTTAGTCCAACTATTGTGCCACACAATCGTAGCATCGTATGTAGAAAAATATATAAGGTAAAGGTGCAATATCAACTTTAGTAGCAGTAGTCAAATGTTCAAAGCTGCCCCCCTTGCGGGGTAGCTTTGAACATATATGGGGCAGTTTTGAACAATCATCGAATTCAATAAAATTAAAAAGCTTTTAAGTAATTTTATCAATAAACTTAACATTAGAAACGATAGAGATCAAATATCAGTACCATATTAACTGAAAAACATAATATACCTAGTTTAATATTGCGATTGTACTAGTACTAATGTTAAATAACTTTAATATTATTAATAGACTTTAAAAAAACAAAAAAGTAGCTTTGGCTTCGTAGAAGTAATTAACATTATGGGATCAATCATAGAATAAATCTAATATTATGAAAATAAAACATAATATTTTTTAAATAAACAGCTTACTACCTTAATTTGAACTAAGAAAAATTAAATTTAAAGGAAAACATGAATGTAGTACGTGACGTAACCAGCAAATAAAATTGGGGGAAGTAGTCTACGTAAGAAATAAAAATTAGCTTCACGTTTTATCCCGCACACAGCACGGCAGGCAGAGGGAACCTAGTGTCAAGACACTCCGTTCCCCACTTTCTGCTGAATTCTGGAGGCATTGCGTGTTGAGTGGCAGAACTCAACGCCGCGCTTAACCTCGACACCAAAGCGAAGAAATGGAAATATAAATTTAAGTAAATATTTCATCTCCTCGAGCGGGGATCGAACCCACAACCAGTCAGGATCAATCATAGAATAAACCTAATATTATGAAAATAAAACAAAATATATTTTTATAAACAGCTTATTACCCTAATTTGAACTTAGATAAATTAAATTTAAAGGAACATGCCCCCCTTATTTTGTTCAAAGCTGCCCCCGTTATTTTGTTCAAAGCTGCCTCAGTGGTATTTGAAAAATTAAAAACGTTTTTTTTTCAAGTAAAAGTTTAAAAATTGTATTAATTTCTAGTTTATTGCATGATATATGAAAAATTCTAACTAAAAGAGGAAAAAATAAAACCATATACCATGAATTGGATCCCTGCGATCCTTACGCGTTTATTTAAAAATGTATAAAATTTTACTCAAAATCAAACACTCCTCGTAACTCAACCTCGGGCTTTCATATATCAGCGGTGACAAGTGACACGTGTGCAGGTTAGTGCTGCCACTACTCAAAAAAAATCTAACAAAATTTCTTTTTAAAATAGCTCTGTTAACACATATTTTCAAAGGTGCCCCTGTTCAAAGCTACCCCCCTCTCCCCTATACGAGTATGTTGATGCTATGCAGTTGAAATAGAAAGTTAAAGTAGTTTGAAAGTAATTGAAAACATTTCGAATGATTATTAAATTTGCTTATACTTAAATTAAACAATTTAGGTCGCATTTATATTTATATAAATATTAATTATATTTATATTATAAGTTCTGGAGGCATTGCGTATTGAGTTCCGCCACTCAACACGCAATTCCTCCAGAATTTGCGGAAAGTGGAGAAAAGAGTGTCTTAACACTAGGTTCCCTCTGCCTACTCTGCTGTGTACGGGATGCAGCGTGAAGTTGATAAAAAAATATATTTCTATAAGTACCTAAGTCTTCCGTGTATAGGATAAGTTATATTAAGTCAATATGCTATCGTAGGTATATGAAGCAAAGAAAATTACAACTTAAAAACACATCAGCACATACATACATACATACACTAGTCTATATTACATGTATGTACATTCACACACATAATATAAACGAGTTAATCGGTCGCTCCATTTTATTGATTCACTTGACCGATTGTTTAGCAATAGCGTTGCATTAACAGTTAACACGCTGTTATTGACCTTCATTGACTATTTTTCAAGTATTACTATATATTTTTTACTAGTATTAATATTAGAATTTTTATATTACTAGTGTTAGTATATTTTTCTTACGACTGAAGATGATTTATTCTTTACAAAAAGGGATGTTATTTACTGGAATGTCTAGATATACTTATTTAGAAAACGTATAAAAATTTGAACGTAGCGGGACTCGAACTCGCGCCTCCTGAAAACTTAAACGTATGACTCAATGGTCAGGGCGCCTGGTCGGTTTCCAGGAGGCGCGAGATCAAGTCCCGCTATGTTCAAATTTTTATACGTTTTCTAAATAAGTATTTTTCTCTCCAAGTGTGGATTAACACTCTAAAAAATGTTAAAAATGTCTATATATCTATGAGATATTTATTTAATTGGATAATACAATTATTTTATAGAAAATAATAGAATGTACTTTATTTTATAATTATTACAAAATATTTAAGAACCAGTAGCTGTGGTTAGGTCGAAGCGTGTTCAGATGAGATGGTTGTTAAGCTCAACTCATATTCGATGAAATTATAAGATAGATAAGTGGGTATACGAGTATGATGACAAATATACTGTACGAGTTTCTGCAAAATATAGCGTTTTTTTAACACGAGTTGTTAGGCTCCACAGACTGATGTCCGTGCCTTAAAAAAAAAAATATTTAAAAAAAAAATGTTTGTATGTGCGTTTATGCTCGGTACACGCTAATTTCAAAAACGCCTTAATTTAAATAAAGTTTTCACTGTTATATTTCGGTAAACTTTACTCAACATTTAGTGTTTGTTTCATTTTAATGCAATCGACTCACAAATAAAAAAAAATTATATCAATTTACTTTCCCACGCAAACGAAGTCGCAGGTATAGAATTAGAAATTTAAAATATTTAGTCGACGATAGATAGCTAGTGTGTATTTAAATGTATTTTAAACCACTCCCCTCGATAGGTCAAGTGTCCTCGTTTGAATATACATGTATCAAGTTTTTTAACGCAATGGCTACAAGACCTCGTACAAAATGATCCATTGTCATCCATTATGTATTCGTAATTCACTTCGTCCGCTATCCGGCAATTTTAGCACAAAGATAACTTACGTCGGTCAGTGGTTGCGGTTAGCGATTCTTTTAGATGATATATATTCGTTTATATTCATATATATGTCATAAGAAATAGACAGTACGAAAAATTACGTTGTATATAAAGTATCTAATTCATTTATTTTATCGATTTCTTCGAGTTTATCTTCAAATCGAACTGAACTATGTTTAAACTCGCTTTTAATCGTACATAATCGGTAAACATACCGATTATTTATAACATTTTATAATTATTTTAATGTTTATAAAACATTTAATAGGTAGATACAAACTAAAGAAGAATAATGGACTATTTGCCAAGTTAGTATCAGTCAGTCAGTTTGACATTTTCATTTCATATTTTCTATTGGCATTTCTCTTTTATTTCCAAGTTGCCATTTCTCTCTCCTCTTTATTTTTTTAGTTATTAATATAATAAGTTAAATAAACATTGTAGGAAATATGATAAGTTAAAATTATCTGGTATCGTGTAGTCTCTTCTGATCTCTATTAATAATAACGTTAGTATGATAGCATCCTGTTTACATCCGGGCAAGTCTAGGCCGCTTTACTATATAATATATTTAATCTACGTCACGATTAATAATTATTAACGATAGTATGTACTTAAGTTATACAACTATAAGCTTATTATATTTTTTTGTAGTAAAATGCAAATTCCCACATATTATATATTTATTTAAAGGTAGGTAGGTATACGAATATATTACAAAATGATGCGGCTATTGAGGCCAGTCGTGGCGCAGTGGCACAAATGTGTGACTGTAAACGCGACAGGTTGTGCGTTCGATTCCCACTCGAGAAAATGAAATATTTAATATTTTTATTTCTTCGCTCGGGGGTCGAGGAGCCAGTGAAGCTATAAAAAAGATCAA
This sequence comes from Heliconius himera, assembly GCA_021202915.1. Taxonomy (NCBI): domain Eukaryota; kingdom Metazoa; phylum Arthropoda; class Insecta; order Lepidoptera; family Nymphalidae; genus Heliconius; species Heliconius himera. The sequence continues at coordinate 75,421 of JAJHJA010000512.1, read as the reverse complement.
AATACATATAGTTCCTTTACATTTAATTTTCAGGAGCTCAAGGCGTTCTATATGCTGTCGGTGACGTTAATATTTGTGGCTGCCATGGTGTTGCAAATACCAAGACTTCAAATACCATATGTGGTCAAGATGTGCGTGTTCATAGGATGGGCGGCGTATGGAGTTCTGCCTACTTTACATTGGACGTATGTTATGGGAGGCTTCGATAATCCTATGGTGCAAGTAAGTAAAATTTCAAAAAATATCATGTTATCTATATTTAATAGTATTAATATAAGTAAGCGTTCATAAACTTGAGAGATAACTTTTAATCTTGAGATGCCGTTTTCATTCATACGTGTAACGTATGTGTAAAAGTGTCCGATTGAAAACGGCATCTCAGAGTTGAGAGCGTTTATAAATACGAGCCTTATTATAGTCCTAATTGTTAAAGGTAACGATGCACACCATGTTTTGGTTTTATTTTCTTATATACGATACAATTGTTAGTTATTTTCTGATACTACTTTTTGATTTATTTCCTTAGATTAGATTATAATTATTTTTACCAAACTTAACGAGACATTTAAGAAGATTTTTGATTTATAACTATTTCCGAGACATTGCGCGTTGAGTGGCGGAACTAAACGCCGCTATTTATCTTGTTACTAGAGGGAGGAACTAAAACTAATTCATTCTCCAGAGTGGGCTTAAGTTAGAACATTGGAAAATTGCAAGTAATATCTTATAGTTTTGTATTTGTTTTTATTACCTACAAAACTACAGATAAGTCATTGTTTTCTGACATTTATATATTTATTATTAACGCAATACAATCTTTTCAGTTCATTATACAAATAATAACAATTTATGTTATATAAGGCTATATTTAAATCGTATAAGGAACACTTTTTAATTGTGCAAAAAATAAACAAAAATAAAAATAAAAAACTGAAGAAACGAGAAGAGAAGAATGATGGTTTTATGAAGTTTTTAATTTATTCATAGTTTTTTTCCATATTTAGTACCGTCTAAAAGTATAACTTCGAATACAATATTTGCAGATTGGTTGTCTAACTTGGGTTCCAACACCCAGCGTTGGACCCAATAGGCGGAATTTAGAGAACGAACACTCTATAAGATAAAAAAAACATTTTAGATCGTTTTATTTATCATTTAATTGGATATAATATTGTTATAAATGTAATTTTCTTTAGAGCAAAGATAATTTGTTAAGCTATCCTAACACTATATTGAACGTTGTGAGTTCATTACCCTGTTGTTTTTTTTTGTTTAAAATTGCGGTACTTTAAAAAATAATTAATTATTTAACCTTTGTATTAAAATGTGGAAGTTCAAAGAAAAACAACAAATAAAATTAAGAATATAAGACAGTTATTTAAATTAGGTTTTCATTAGATATTTCCCTACTTATAAGTTATAAAATAAAAATATATATAAAAAAATATATATTTTGGATGTTTGTGCTTTTAAAGGATTGTTTTTTTATCAGCTTCACGCTGTAAATCGCACACAGAAGGGTAGGCAGAGGGAACTGGCGGCATTGCGTGTTAAGTGATGGAACTCAACGCCGCCCATTGCTTCGACACCAGAGCGAAGAATTGAAAATATAAATTTAAATAAATATCAATAAAGTTTTGTTTTGGGTTTTATAAAGTTATTTATTACACTTACCGAAATTTATACGATATAAATATATTTTTAATTCTTATATAAATGGAATGCTACGGATTGATTTATTATTAAATAACTGTGTTTTATCTTATTTCAGATGTTCTTCCCGAGAGTCATAGGGATGTATGTTATAAGTGGGACGGCCTTTGCTATATATGCCTTCAAGGTAAAAACTTATAAATATTATTTTATATTATATTTGTCATTTATTAAACAAAAATATATATACATAAAAATATTTGAATTAAATAGTATATGAGGCCAGTCGTGGCACAGGGGCACAAGCATGCGACTGTCAACACGACAGGTTTCCTCTCAATCTGGCAACAAGGTAAGGCGCGGTGTTGAGTTCCGTCACTCAACACGCAATCCTCCATAATTCCGCGGAAAGTGGGGAACGGGAGTGCCTTAATGGAAACGGGGTGTCTTGGCACTAGGTTCCTTTTGCTAATCTGCTTTATCCGGGATTACAGTGTGGAGCTAATGTTTTCTAAATATTTTCTTTACAGGTACCAGAGCGCTGGTTCCCGGGCAAGGTAGATTATATAGGACACTCTCATCAGTGGTGGCACGTTTTAGTGCTAGGTGCCCTTTACTACTGGCACAACTCCGCCATGATATACGTACAGTACCGCATGAACCACGGCTGTGCTAACACTATGAGAATATTCTAGTAAAAAAATTGAGAATTCATTGTTTTTTTATATTCGGCTAAGTATTTTGGACTATTCAGTGCTTATTCATTTTATAATTACTGTGATAAATAGTAAGTGAGAATAAGTGAGTTAATCCAAATTGTTCAATATAAACTGATTGAATGTAACTTGAATAGTAATTGAATCGTTATATAATTTTATAATATAATATAAATGGATAAATGGATTTACTATAACAATATACAATATAAACTTTATATAATGTAAATGAAAGGGCTGCAGATTTTCTTGTGCTATACAGATTTGTTTTTGTAAATCGAATAATAGAAGTATACCTATTTTTATTATTATCACAAATAGAAGTTTGAGAAATAACCCTTTATTACGTTTTTTAAGCACACAGTATTTACGAATTTTATACTTATTTAAATTGTAATCAAAAAACGCAAATCGAAAGACGATTTTTTTTATTTTTTTTGGTACATATAATGCCGTCAGTTATTTTGGTCGTTATTGACAGTCGCTTCGATATTATATAGAATTGATGCTGTATTTCTATAATGTATTACTTTTACGTTCAAAGTTATGTATCAATTTATTAAATTATACAAATGAAATTATATTTCATTTTGGCTTTGTAAACAAAGAAATGGTATGGTAACATAATGTTAGTAAAAGTTAGAATTACAACTTTTACTAACATTATGTTACCATGGGTTGATTTTTACTATTCAAATTTCATTTTGTTATTCGAGTACCTGCATTATTTTCTTTTTCTTATTGTATTTAAAATATAGGACGATCTTGGTTTATAAAGACATTCCTTATTAATTTATTAGTATACAGGTGGCTTAAGTTTTTAATAAATTTTATAACATAATAAAAAGGAAGCCGTCGTGGATTAACGGCATAGTATCAGACTGCAAATACGACGGTTGTTGGTTCGATACTCATCAGGGGGAATGTGCTATTTTCATCTCTTTGCTTTGGTAACAGCGTGAAGCCAAATGACAATGAAAATAAAGGAGAAGGATAACTAACAAAATCTTGGGATCAATGTATAAATTTAACTGTGATTCTGAAATTTAACATTAAAACATTCCGCAGAGGCATTTTAATGTATTGTTGCTCAATTTTTATATAATAAAACTATATTTATAAATAATTAAGTATTTTTTTAATGACCAATAAAGAGAAAACGATGCTAAAAAATCATATTTATGAAATTAATTGCTACATTAAGTATTTGTTGTTAAAATGGAATTATTATATTGTGTGGAACTAGCATTGCGTTATATTGTTTCTCTTTTCATAATATTTTTTTATGTTAAAGAAAATATCACACGTCGATTTTTATAGTAACGGTTTAAAAAAAAAAATAAGCGTGTATTTAATGATGTATAAAATACAGAAAACATTTATCCAGTGTCAATATTCTTAAGTGAAATTCAATGTTATGTGAAGTACTTTGTTTTTTAATTTCTTTACATACATTTTGGCAGAAAGCAGGTAAAACTTCATTTATCCATATTGTAATTAATCCTCCGAAATTCCAAACCAACGTCTAGTTTTTCTGATCTTAATAATTGCCTATCTAAAGAATACATCACACGTTAAGGAGAGGGTTAAAAGGGTTGGAAGTGATATTGTGTGACTAGAGATCCTTACTTTTGTAACATCACATTCAAAATACAGTATTCTGACATAATTTCGGAATAATTATTTTAATTTAATAATTTCTCGGTGCAAAGTTCCAAAATATTTTAAGTCACACTAGCAAAGAAGCGACAAATGTGACCTGACAAGGACGAGGGAGGGTCAAGAAATTATGAAATTTGTGTGACGTAATCTATGGATGGCATTTAATATTTTATATACGTATTTTTCTAAATGGCAATAAATAATTAAGAAAATTATTTAATATTTATAGTTTTATACGAAATAAAAATCAACGTCCGATTACTACTAATATTTAAATCTTTATATTTTAATTAAGACGTTTTCTTATAGATCTGATATTACGTTCTACTTCTGTTCATATTTTTAGACTAAAATATTATAATATATTTTTACCTTTTAACTCTTTGAGTTTTTCAATATGTATTATTTTAAAATAACATTCATACTGTCATGGCTGTTCCTACAGGATTGGTTTGAGATAAAATCTCATTTTAGAAATGCTTATATTTATCGCATTGTAGGTGCTATCCAAGATTGATTATACAAAGATTTTATATTAAATTTACATAATACTATTATGAATAAAAGTATAAGTGGCGCAACGTGTTATGATGGCTAAAAAAGGCACGAATCAAATCAGCTTTGAAATTAAACATATAGATAGAAATAATTTAGTATCGGTCTACTTAAATTTAATGCATCAGACTTGAGAAGAACCAGCTCAAGAAACTAAGCAAAACTTTTTTGGCTTCACGCTGTATCCCGCACATAGCAGGGTAGGCAGAGGGGACTGGGAACCTAGTGTTAAGACACTCTGTTCCCGTTAAGACACTCAGTGTCAGAGTGGCGGTTCTTCATGCCGCGCTCTGCCTCGACACCAGAGCGAAAAAATGAAAATATTGAATGTTGATGAAACTATTAAATGAGCGACAAAAATCCTGGAGCGGGAATCGAATCCACAAACTGCCGCGCTCACAGAAACACGTCTGTACTCCTCCGTCACGGCGGGCCTTTTTGTATTTAAATCGATAGCCTAATTAGCCAAAATAAATTCGCGTTCTGCACTCCGAAATCTTGCAACACGTTGCTCTTATAGTAACTTTATCAATAGTAGATATATTTACATTATGCTAGGATTTTTGTATTTCTATTTTATAGTTTATGGTGGCAAATTGGCAGATGAAAAATAAAATTGGGTAAAACTTATTGTTTTGTTTTATTTATTAATATGATGATGTGATCATTCATAATTTATTATAAATATCAAAATAGTGATTAAATAATGACATTTTATTGTCCAATATGCATAGATATAGAGATGTAAGAGTAATTGAAACATTTTTTTTGAAAGACGTTTACTATGCAAAACTAAGTAATACAAGTCTTTTCTAACGCCATCTTGTACATCTTGTGGTAAAGTTTAACTTATAACTGGCGCCATCTATTATTCAATAGAAATAAAATGTTACGGCTATCGTACTTGTTCTACTCAACATTAGAGGGAGCTAGTTTTCTAATTATTGTGATAACGAAGTATTTTTATTTTTAGCTTCGCATATAGCAGGGTAGGCAGATGGAACCTAGTGTTAAGCGGAGTGATTTAACACTAGGTTCCATTCCCTACTTTTCAACGAATTCTCGAGGCATTGCGTGTTATGTGACGAAACTCAACGCCGTGCTTAGCCTTGTTACCAGAGCGAGGAAATGAAAATATTTAATAATTCATTCCTCCGAGTCGGAATCGATCCCACAACCGTCACCGCGACGTAAGCGTTTGTTGTGGGGACTCTTAAGTCTAATTATTGTGGCACACAGTGCACTGTAATCTATTATGGAAATTGATTTATCTGGATCATTTATAAGGAAGTAATGAAATATTGAATAAATAGTAGGTATCAACTGATATTTTTCTATCTATAATTTATCTAAAATATAGTATAGATATTATCTTTTTCTTGTGATTTATATACTATATATTGATATAGGTATACGGTATACCTATTACTTAAAAGATATTATCAATGACTAGTTCTAAAAGTATTTTAATACATATGTCAAAAAATGTAAGCTCACTTGTCCAGATTTAATCGATATTGCTGTTATGTAATCATTTAAAGCAGACATAAAATATTAAAGTGATTAATGGGTGCCTATCTCTGCTCATCATAACTCGAATTATTACTTACTTACCTTAGATAAAAAAATGGAATTTACCTAAATTCAATTTACCAAATCAATTTCTATATAATTGCACTATACAGCTACCTATATAGCTAGTAATATTGAGAGCTTTCACAAAATCCCTTTGCAGACATTCAATTGAACATGTCAAACAAAATAGTGATTTCACATATCAACGATTCAATAAATGAATTTTGACGTGCACAATTCACGTTCACACCTGAGTTAAATCGAGAGGTTTTGAACGAAAAACAAAAGATAAATGGGCAATATTTTCATTGCACCGATGAATGGACGGCTGTTGACTCAGCGTACTGGAAAATATGGCTACCTATCATCCCCGATTGGTAAATCCGATTGGAATTGTTTTAAAATGTCGTTAAAAGTAAATTAAGTTTTTCTGTTTCGTCTTAATTGTTTTGTAGGTTTAATCAATATTTAATTGATTTGTCCAGCTGTTTAATATGTATTATTTGAAATTCTAATTCTTTACCCATTGGATAAATAAAGCAAATGGTATGAACAGTACATTACATATTATCTTTTATAATTTAAATATAATCTTATTTATTGTTTCACTCTTGACAGAGCGATCGCGGCTGCCTGTCTAGTACACTTGTAGAGAAGACTATTAAGGGCAGATTTCACTTAGTCGTTATCGCGTGGCCTGTGATTTTCAACTCTGCCTTGAACTATAAGGCGTTACATGGAAGCATCATCCTGGTGAGGAATATGTCCGCAAAAAGTAGAAAAGCGTGCTTGAACGATGGAGGACAGATGTGATTGTTTAATTTAGAGTAGTTCTGAATTTAGTTGAAAGCATTGCAAGCATTCTTTTCCAGCACTATGTACATCTCTAGGACTAAATGTAGTGTTTGCGAAAACAAAACTATTTATATTTCTGAGAAAGTGTATGAAATGGTATATTTAGGAAGTACCTATGTTCAATAGAGATGGAACATACGAGCTGGATGCGGAAAGGCGTATTGCTTCCGGTAATAGTGTTAACGGTGCCTTAGCTGCATTGATGAGACGGCGAAACGTCAGCACAGCTGCGCGTTTGACCGTAGACAAGGCAGTGTTGGTACCGACGCTGTTATACGGCAGCGAAACGTGGGTATTACAGAGGAAGAATGAGAGAAAAAGATTATTATTGTGGAAATGCGATGCATTTTACAGCCAAGTGAATAAAATTTTTCCCACTAGACTATGGAATGTTGATACAACGATCAATGATTACTACACATTTGCCCAATAGGTAATATTAAAGTTATTTTAGTTGTGAATTGAGTGACTTGACTACACTAGTAAGTAGGTACACGTGATAGTTGTGGGCCTAAACTTCAAACGATGTTCGGTGGTGTTAAAATATGGGTATTAAAGTCTAAATCATCGTTATTTAAATAAATAAAAATAGATAGTAATAAGATGAATGCTTACAATATTTTTTTAGCTTTACACTATATCGCGCACATAGCAGGGTAAGCGGAGGCAACCTAGTGTTAAGATTATCCGTTCCCAACAAGTCACTTCTATTCTCTACTTTCCGCTTCTTCTAGAAGCATCACATGTAGAGTGGCGGAACTCATTGCCGCGCTTTGCCTCGCTTTGCCTCATCGAGTGGCAATCGAACCTATTAACTATCACTTAATTGCGTTTACTTGAGCCTTTACTCCACGTTGTTATAATTTAAGAAAATATAAATATAATCGTATGAATATAAAAATTTTAATTATTTATTATATAAGTAATATATTTTATTCATATTCAAATATAATTAATAAAATAAAAAAATATATAATTATTAGAAAAGTCACAATAAAGAAGGAAGTTATCGCTTTGTGAACTCGTTATAATCAATCTATTGTATTTATAAAAAATAAGAGCGAAGTAAAATAAAAAAAAACAAAAAGATAACACGTACGAATACTTCCAAATTATTTTCTTATAAATAAAATAATCAAAAGTAACAAATTAGTGAGGTCGATCGACGGCAGTCCCGGGAGGCGCGACGCGATGACGGATTGCCGCGCGATCGCCTCTGACGCCTCTATGACATTTGACATGTGTCACTATCGCTCCGTGTTCCCGCGCTGATAACTTGTGTGAAACACTTATAAGGCGGAGGGGATTTAAATTTCATTCTTTTTATCTTTATTTATCTATATATTTTTTTAGTTAAATATAAATTAAGAACTTTGTTTAAAGCTTGTAGGTAATTTATTCTTTTGATTAATTTCAAGGTGTACTTAATTATATGCAAAAATAAACTTAATTTTCTATATTTTCAAAATCTAGGTAAGCGAATAATTCAATATAAATAAAAACGAAAGGCGAGGTATTATAACTTTGCCTATCCAGTAAAAATGGGAAATCTTTTTTAAAAAGTATCACGTATAAATTTTATTAAGTTGAAAAATTCACGCTATCTAAAGAGTCAAAACTATGTTAGAGACAAATTTTTAGTTTTATCCGTTATAGAAAAACCGATCACGTCACTATAAAAACATATAAAGTCATGATATTACTATGATACCAGAATAATGGGGTTGCAGAAATAGCAATATCGCTGCATTCGCTCATAACACATTAGTGAAATATTAACATAAATCCTCCATGCATCTTATTTCCACGCCCATTGACAGATGTAGGCCTAAAACGACTTTAATTTCTTTGCCGTATGCTAATATTTAAAAAAAAAATCCTTTTGGATTAGTCTAACATTGTAAACTATTTTTTATGAATAAAAAAAAATTGTGGGCACGAGCTGTAAGCCCGAAAACTTTATAGGGCGTTTTTTTATTCTATTTTTGCTTTTGTGTCATTTATTACCTACGCGCTAGTAGATTTACAACATGCGTTTGCGTTCATTATCATTAAACAACAATTTAAAATAAATCGCACTAAATTATTCCATAGAGACCGCCGAAATATATGAAACGCTACAACGAAATAAATTTCGATAATTAAGTTAGTTAAGTAAATATAAATTGTTCAAACGCGCAATTTACTATAACAAATTGCAGCGGCGTCATAGTGGCATGCATAACTAATACTTCATTATATTTCACGAAATTCGTGCGGGAGTATCTTGTAGGTGTTAGCTGGGTATGATTAATGAAGCCCATGAATATGCATGTGCGTTAGGGCTGTCAGGTGTACCCACCTTTAAATATCAAATTAAACATGTAAGCTCACATAGCTACCGAATTACCTACCCTTTGTTTATATATTTATATGTTTTGCTTGGGAAATATTACTGTATATATATGTTTAAGGGAGTCTCGGTATTGTTTTTCATATAATAAAATTATCTTTAAGATATTTGAGTTAGTTCTATTGGGTTAGTTTTAGGATTATTGAATTATTAAGTTGATGTTAAATTTATAATTTTTTTAGCTTCACGCTGTATCCCGCATATAGCCAGGGAGAACCCAGTGTTAAGAAACTCAGTTCCCCACTTTTCACTGATTGTTGGGGGCATTGCGTGTTGGGTGGCGGAACTCAACCGTGTTATTTTGCCGTGGTACCAAACAGAAGAAATGGGAAAACATTATAATATATAATACATTCCCCCAAGTGGAAATCGAATTCACAGCCGTCACACGCTTGTGCACCTACGTCACGACAACCACAATAAAAAGTATGTTTGCTTATATTTCAATACAAAGTTAAAAAAACTAAATGCCTAGCTTAAAATGTTAACTCAATGCTTTGCTACGGGTAATTATTTTGTTTAATTTATTTCTCAAGTAAAAAATATATTTAACGATATTTTTTGATCTTATTTCACGTGTCCTTTCACCATATTTATTTAAAGAACTTAAAAAAGATTACTTTCACTTTCTTTTTATGTATATAAGTTTATAGATTACAATCACAATTGCTTAACCTATCAATTAAGCATAAAAATATTTAACTATATAATAAATCGGAAACCGCGAGTGTAAACAGAGAGAAATTACGAGCGGCGTCCATTATTATTTCTGTTCGGGCATTATCATCTAAATCGCATCGCGCCGCCATTTACGGCGTTTAGGTATTTGCACACTATTGTTAGTGGCGTTGTGTATAAAATAAACATTTGTTATGGAGGGACCGTGGCTACAATATCGTATATCCCGAATTACCATTAGAATGGAAGCTGATGTATAGCTGGTATTACTTCAGGTTGGGTCGCCGTGCAGATTTCGTTGTGCGCATCGCGGTTATTTTATAATTTTTGGTGCTACTTTATTATAGAAAATAGTTTAAAGTTTATAAATATAGTTTTTGTTTTAACAAAGCCATACAATACTTAAAACTAGCCCATAGCTTGAATAATAATAAAATGTTTTTTATAAATTAGAAACGTATGCGACCCAAACGCTAATCAAAGTTCTACGTTCATTTTAAATTCACAAAAGAAAACACTCGAGACAATTAAATAATAATGCAATCCGGTTGCTGTTTGCTCAGTGATGACGTAACGGGGGTGCGCGATGAGATCTAAACTGAATTTGCGTTGGATGACACGAGACTTACAATGAGAGGATGGTGGTAGAATAAATACCGGTAGGGGTTTAGAGGAGGCGCGTCCTTTCTGATGGCCACGTGACCGCCACGCGCCCGGTGCGTGCCGACGCCCGCGCACCGCTCTCCTTCAATTTCTATATCGTTACAATATTTTTGGCGAGAAACGATCCCGTTTACAATTTAAACAGGAAATGTTACACGCTAATTTAGTTAGGGCGTGTATTGATTTTGCGGCGTGTTCGGATTAAGCTTTGGGCTTGATAAATAGATAGGAATGCCTATTTGTCATTGAGGCACAAGCTAGTATATTTATCAAAAATATTAAAAATAAAAATCAGATTCACGCTGTATGCCACGCACAGCAGGCATAGGAAACCAAGTTATGACAGTTCGTTCCCCATTTTCCGTTGAATTCTGGAAGCATTGCGTGTTGAGTGGCGGATCTCAACGCCGCCGTCGCCATATATATGCCTCGGCACCAGAGTGAAAAAATTAAAATATACATTTAAATAAATATTTCGTCACATAGTGAGGATCAAACCACCACTATAAATATAAAAACCAAAAGATAAGTATAAAAAAAATACCACCAATAACTATAAGTGCATTCCATATAAAAGTTACATTTTATATATATAAAATATATATAATAAAACACTCTTTCATTCTTAAATTCAAATATACATCCACGGATCATTCAATCTTATATCAGTATTCAGTAAGCACAAGTACCTACTTCACCTTAACTTGGTTCGTTACTATCATTTACTAAGTAAGTAACGTGAGCCATAAATTCAATTGTAATTATATGTAGTGGAAGTAACAACTGTACGGGCTTTACGAGCCGTGTGATTGACTCCGCCAACTATTCCATTAGTTGAGACGCCATTGATTCGAGACGGTGATTAAACTTTGTTAAAACGGCTATATAATGCGTCAGTCGGTCAACTAGAATTCTATTAGATTAGAGATTTTTTTTTGTAATTAAAAAAAAATTGTTTGACCAACAAAATAACGTTTTACAGTTATTTTGTTGGTCAAACAATTTTTAAGTAAATATTTTTTTAGTTATTTAGAAAACGTAGGTATATCTACAAATTTGAACGCAGCGGGACTCGAACACGTGCGCGACCTGGAAGATTTTTCCTAAGTGTGGAATAACACTTTAAAAATTCGTTTTTAATATTAATTTACAGATTCCACAAATATGTGATGACTGATGACTTACGTATGAGTATTTGTTTAATGCAGACGACACTTACTGAAACTTTTTTTTAATACAGACGATTTTTTTTATATGAATATTTTTATAAAGTATACAATAAAACACTAAATATTTTGAAAAAAGTTACAACGTCTCAACAAAAGTCTCAAAGTTTATCTAGCGACAACAAGTGAAAAATAAAAAGTTACAATTACAAGTCTTAATTTTGGGAAAATATTTTAATTGCATTTGCTCTTTTCCTCGTATATACATATTTTTTTAATTTTCCACTTTCCTTCTTAATTCCAAACGAAATGTTTCGAGCGGAACTTAGAACTATGTTATTTTGGTAAAGTGGAGCAAAGAAAAATTGATGCTTTAAGTGGAGATTGAACTTGCAACTACTCCTTTAGATATAATTCGAAATCGTCCAACCACTGTACTCTAATGGTATCTATATATTTTAATATTGCGAAAGGACAAACAAATTCGAGTAGGATCGAATTCGAATTAAAAGATAAGATTTTAATTTGTGAAGTTTAGCCCCAGGAAGGCGACGTTTGGTTTAATTAACTGACTTATATTCTAAAAGAGTATAAAAATTCCAATGGTATTTGAAGCGAGCATAAAACTTTTAAGCAAGTTCTTGTCTATTTGATTAGTTTTTAATTTTTTTGTTAAATCCTATTTTTACTCGATTACGGCGAAGCAAAAAGGAGGGTTATGATTTTGATCTATATGTATGTATGTGGGTATGGATGTTCATCTGTTCACTCAGAACTTCTAAACTAGTTATCATAATTAGACAAATGACGTGTCGTTGGATGCCTCTTGATCATAAGCTGGTTATAGTTATATGACGTCACGTTAAATGGATGGAATACAGAACCATATAGGAGACTTAAAGTAAAGAACTAAAAAAAACTTTACGATGTCATGTGGGGTATGAAATGAAAGAGCTTTCTTAGCACATTTAACGTTATAATAACTGAATATAGTTTATATAACTTAAATCGTTACATAATAATAGATTATAATATAGAACTATATTTTCTGGATTAACTTGAATCAAATATTAATAATGATCATACAACTGCAAAATATTATAATAAATCTCCTTATTAAAAAACGTATGTCTGTTGTAAATAAGTAAATACTCAATTTAATTTTCAAACAATTTTAATTTATGCGAGAAAAAGATATTCGTCTTAGTCGTAAGTATATATACATATTTCAAGACATTCTATTGTAAGTCGAAGTAAAAGATGTTAAGGGCTGTATTTGGGGATCGTGTAGAAATCTTGGGCATTGTGATGGCGTTGAATCTGCATAATTTGGCATCATTAAAACAATGGAATGATTAATCATTGGCATCTTTGCTCAATTATGTAAGATAACCATAATTTTAAAATATTTACATTATTATAATAAAATAAAAAAAAACAGCTTTACGATGTACACAGCAGAGTAGGTAGAGGGAACCTAGTGTTAAGACACTCCGTTCCCCACTTTTTGCCGAATTTTGGAGGCATTGCTTGTTAAGTGGCAGAACTCAACGCCGCGCTTTGCCTCGACACCAGAGCGAAGAAATGAAAATATAAATGTAAATAAATACTTCTTTTCCTCAAGTGGGGATCGAACCCACAACCAGTCGATTTTACAGTCACATTTTGTGGCCTCACCATACCATGGCAATATTAAAAAACCTTTCAAAAGCAAACTGTAGGTATTAGCAAAATTATATTTTGTAGAATATGTTATTAATTAGTGTTTGAAGCTTTCGAATAAAATATAGGTACTTATGAATTAATGATTAAAATATTTTATTATTATTCAAATAAATTATAATTTTTGGTTACCGCTGGTGAAATACTACGTATTGAGTGCGATTTTAGGAGAGCATCTCCTAGTTGTTGTCTATATTTGAAAATTTAATGAGTATTGAGCTGCTATGAATATTCAAAGAGAATAAATTATGCTCGTCGACCGATACGACCCTTTATAATTTACTTATATAATATTAAAACATCTTTGTTCTGTAATAACAATATCGTGAACTTACATAATAAGTTCAAAGAAAGTCGAAGTTTACGAAGCTTTAATGTAAGCTCTGTAGCTACTTATAAACAATTATTTAAAAAGTTGTATAATCATAGGTAGTAGCTTACTAACTTCACAGTGTATACCGCACATAGCAGGGTAGACACAGGGAACCTGGGAACGTCCGTAACCCCACTTTCCGCCGCATTCTAGAGGCATTGCGTGTTGAGCTCAACGCCGCACTTTTGCATCATTACATAAATATTTCATTTCCTTGAGTGGAAACCGAACCCACAACTTGTCACGGTTACAATCGCACGCTTCTTACACGACTGGCCTCAATCAGCCTTCGGACTGATAGAATATCTACTAAGATCTACTAGGTTTTACATAATTAGTCAATATGGGAAAGCTTCTATCTGAAAAACAATAAAGTAATTGACGGTTTTCAACTGTTTGTTACATACAAAATGTATATATTTGCAAAATATACCTATACTTTTCAATGTAAATAATTGTAAATAGTAGGTATTTCATTTAGGTATATATCCTTAGTCATATTTAAGCTGGTGTAGGTACAACCACATATGTTTGTGGAAGTATAAAAATATTATTTTTTTTGCAAATTATTTTTACCCAATCTCAAATTAAGTACCTACTTTTTTTATATATTTTGGTGTAGATATAATATTTTTTTTATTTTTTTTCATTACTTATCATGTCTTTAGGTATAATGTTCTCACATTTCGTGATTGATATCTAATCGAAAAATTCAGTGGCATTGATAACGGTCTAGATTTACTGTTATTTATTGCTTTGCCGATAACAATGCTGTAGGTACGTATGTAATGTTATAATATAAACAACTCTTTTAATCCTTTTATTGCTCCCGCTATCTGTTTTTTGGGAAATAATGCTGGGAAGATACAAGGGAGGGAGAGCTCTACTTGTTTAAATAGAACGCATATGATAAATGTACATTTATTTCGTGGGTAAGTATTAGTTATATGAAGAAAATATTTTGTTTTTGAATTTTTGAAAAGTAATATCACCATCTAATTAGAGGCCAGTGGTGGCGCAGCGGCAAAAAGTGTGACTGTAAAACCGACTGGTTGTGGGTTCGATCCCCACTCGAGATGAAATATTTACTTAAATTTATATTGAAATATTTACTTAAATTTATATTGAAATATTTACTTAAATTTATATTTCCATTTCTTCGGACTGGTGTCGAGACAAAGCGCGGCGTTGAGTTCTGCCATTCAACACGCAATGTCTCCAAAAATTCGGCAGAAAGTGGGGAACGGAGTGTCTTAACACTAGATTCCCTCTGCCTACCCTTCTGTGTGCGGGATACAGCGTAAAGCTGATCAATTTTTTTTTTAATATCACAATACGTAATATTAATAGAAACAACGTTTTAAACGCTCACTATTAAAAATATAGGTATATTTGTAAGTAATAATAAAAAATGTAAGGTAAAAAGCACACATACGAAACACAGTATTCAACATTTCTATTTCAGTACATATTTTAGTTTCTATTTAGAAAATTGAATCCACTTAAACGTAGGACAAGGTTGGTTCAGATAGCGTACTAGACACGTTAAGATCAAGACCGTGGAGCAAACTGTCACTAAAGAATTCTCTTTCTTCTATCGTTTTGGTTAATCTGAACTCTCTTTTTTTTAATTTTTATTATAAAAACGATAAAAGTAAATTTTAGATAAAGATTCATTTGTCATAACATAGTGTCACCTATGTAGGTATACCTACTTATTTCTAATGTAAGTGTTCGAAGGTTTTTAGTTTTGATGATTTTTTTTTATTAGAGTGATTGCATTATATTATAAATTATATGATATATACCTAATGTCGTAGATACCATAATTTATCTCATATTATAGTATTTTTTTCACGCTGTATTTCGCACACGTCAATGTAGGCTTGAGAACGTACTGTAATGAAGAGTGTCTTACACTCTTACCATTAAGGCACTTTCGCCGAAATCTTAAGGCATTGTAGCATCTTCGTGTTGAGTGGCGCAACTCAACGCAGCGCTTTTTCTTGTTACTAAACACATGAAAGATACATCAAAGCACATATAGAACATCTACTATTTATTATATCAGATACATGCACAAACAGA
Organism: Heliconius himera; assembly: GCA_021202915.1. Taxonomy (NCBI): domain Eukaryota; kingdom Metazoa; phylum Arthropoda; class Insecta; order Lepidoptera; family Nymphalidae; genus Heliconius; species Heliconius himera. The sequence goes on along the minus strand of JAJHJA010000512.1, from coordinate 59,323 downwards.
CAATGTCCTTGTAATATAACGTATTCATATGACAAGTACCTACATATAATATGTGTGTGTGTGTGTTTGCATGTCGCGCGGTCAAGTTCACCCGGTGACGGCTGACATCGGATTATGTTCTTACGCTAATCGCGTAATCTTAGCAGCTTCCATGTTTATAGATAATCATATTAACGTCGAACTAACGATATACAGAAAAAACTTACGATGGACATTCTGTTTTTAAAATCTTATTTTTATTTTGTTGTATAATAGTAGTGGCTTCAAATCATAGCGACGTGAAACGTGATGTTGATTTCAAATATAAATGCCAACTCGCATACAAGCAACTCATATACGCTTTGATATTTTATTTATTTGGGTTCGATACCCTATCAGAACAATAACATAAGTAAAATATTTTAATTTGATTCTCTGATAAGTAAATATGAGATGTTGTTTACCGTACCACAATATGTGATGTTTCTTATTTGGGCGGAGAGAGTAGAAAGAGAGGAATATCTAGAAATACTAGAGTCTGTCTGCCTAATTCCGCTAAACGAAAGTACCTAAGTGCAAAGATCTAAAAAATTATAAATAGTACTAGGACTATTATATAACATGAATGAATAAATAACATCTTTTCTTACCAAATAAAATTGTATTTGTAATAATGTCAATATATTCAATAGGTAACATTTCGAGAGGAGTGAATAGGTATTAACTTGTGTTTCCTAGAGCGTTTGGACATTATCAAAGATGTAGCTTCATAGTTAGCCCTCCCCCCTTTTGCAAAAAACATGTAAAGAAGAGATGTTATGAAAGACTTAGACAAAAAATCAAATCAAATCAGCTTCAAGCTGTGTCCCATGTATAACAAGATAGTCAGTTTTTCGATTTTAATATGTTTATTCTAAGATTGTGAGTAGTAGTAATTTTAATTTATGTACACTATAAAAAATATAGATAGAACAAATCTTCCAAAAATAATGTTTCTAAGGAGTTATTTTTGATAAATATTAGTGTAGAACTCCCTGTAGCACTGGACTGTCCGCCTTTAGCCGGCATGCTTGGCGATCTATGAAAGAGGCAAGATCTACATTCTACGTTCAAAAAGCTATGGATAGTATACCGAAATTAAAGTTTAATCAGTCTGGTATTCATGTTACACATCATAAATATAATCCATAGAAGTCTATTAAAACACTCTACTCCCCACTTTCCGCCGAAGTATGGATTCTTTGCTTGTTGAGTAACGGAACTCACCGCCAATAGAGCGAAGAAATGAAAATATATATATTTTTTATGCTCAAATGGGAATCGAACTCAAAACCTGTTGTGCTTACAGACACACTTGTGCCCCTGCGCCACGACGTCCTCCATATGTACATATGTATATAAATTCGTAAACAGCTTAGAACGCTCTAACATGTAAGCACTAGAACTAAGTAGAATAATTAACAATCACATTACTACTATACTCCGATAAACTGCTGATTGCTGCATTAGTTGCAATTTATGTGCTATAAATGTTTATGCGCTTCAAGTTCAGATTAGGTGGTGTATGTAGAGTGAGCTGATCACCTGTATATTAGCGTTTGCATAATATATAGAAATATGTGTTGAATAAATTATTTATTTTCTTATGATGATATATATGTATGAATATAATATTAACTATTGAGGCCAGTCGTGGCGCAGTTCGCTCTGGTGTCGAGGACAAGCGCGGCGTTGAGTTCTGCCACTTAACACGCAATACCTCCAGAATTCGGCAGAAAGTGGGGAACGGAGTGTCTTACACCAGGTTCCCTCTACCTACCCTGCTGTGTGCGGGATACAGCGTGAAGCTGATTTATTTAATATTAACAATCGTTAAATTATAAACTTTATAGATGTGAATGGATTTTTTTATCGCCTGTAAGTTGAGACGGCGAGCTTTATGTGATCAAACAATCAATGAATGTCGTAGACCTTTGTAATACCTATAATAAAAAAGGATACAATAACAATTTTTATTCGTCCATTTGTAGGACACATTCTTAATATAAATTTAAGATTTATATGATTTTCTCATGGGTGGCATTGTCAGAACTTGGCCAAATTAAAATGGATTTCAAATAAAAAAAGAATCATCAAAATCGGTCCACCCAGTCAAAAGTTTTGAGTTAATAAACATAAAAAAACAATCGAATTAAAAACTTCCTTCTTTTACAAAAGTCGGTTATAAATTAAATTAAAATTAAAATCTCTATTTTATAAATATTAAGGAATATTTGGTATACGTAAGGTCTTTTTGAGATTTTCTTAAAAATATATGTTATGCTATAAGAAGAAATCTCTTACCTCCTCTTACTGCTTTAAAAATCCAACGTTATAAATTTTGACTCGGAATTGCTTACTTCGAAAAAATATTTTTTTAACTTCGTTCGTAGCATTGTTGTTGATGTTAAATCTGCAGCCACAGTCGCTTATTTACGCCCAGAGTCGAACATTTACACACTCATCAACTTTTAACAAGATGTCTTTAGAGAAGAGAGATGATAGAGAGAGAGAGAGAGATAAATATGTATATTAATATTCATAATACTTAATATTTTTTTAGTTTAGTCTGAACTTGTTTGTGTGAGCAAAAGCCATAATTTAATATTGCTTTATGCTTAGCTTTGAAATTACTTATAATAAGTTGCTATAGGTATAGTTATGTTGTTGTATATTATGCAGTACAGTAGTAGGTATATTTCAAATTCTTGTAGGTAGTAGTACACTGTACTGTAGGAGATATCTCTATATTTTTATTTAATTGTACAGCAACATTACAGAGGAACTGCATTTTATTATGATGTCATTGGATAAGGTTTTGGAGTACAAAATATGATTTAAGTAGGTATATTTTAAGAAACAAATAAAGATAATAAAAATTATCTTTATTTAATTCAAACAGAAACTGTAACTCAGTGTCACGGCACCGCCATGTGCTTGTTGTTGGTTGTACATATGTATGTTTTTTATTATTTTACAACCTCAAGGTAACGACTGACGCACGTGACGCGCGTCTTTGATATTGCATTAATTACCTATAGACAAGCATAATGTTTGATTGTCTAGCAATATATTTTTTAAGAAAAAAAAACGCATTAAGTTTGAAGTTCTTATAAAAGATATAAAGCAATACAATCAAATGCTGTAGTAAAATATATATTTTTATATTTAAGTAACTTTTTGAAAAATATTGTGGATACTCTTAAATGAGACAAACTTATAAAAAAAACGAATAGAAAAATTAAATAAGCAATTTGCTCATGTACCGACCTATAGGTATTTATAATTATTAGGTTTCAAGCTTCCTCATAATATATAGCATTAAAAATTATTTGTCAAAAAATTGAAATATAATGATAAATAAATTTAAATCATCACTTAACAATAAATGACAAACACTATCTATTAGTAGGGGAAGCCCCCTTTAGACTCGATTACCACGACCCTATCCTTTATTTTTGGCAGACATCTGCGACGCTCGATTAATCAGACAAATCATTACATTTGTAGCTGGTGCTTGTGTTGGTTTAAAATGTTTTGCTTTCGATTTATTATCCTCCGTTCCTACCTAGACGTACATCCGGATATAGTTTATTTTTACTTATTTAGACATTTTTAAAGTGTTATTCCACACTTAGCCAGGCCTGGCCACACACCGACCATGTCGGTTCCCAGGAGGCGGGGGTTCGAGTCCCGCTGCGTTCAAATTTTTGTACATTGTCTAAATAAGTATTTTTCTTTCCTAAGTGTGGAATACCACTTTAAACATATTTAAAAAATAGTTTATTATCTGTATTATATATAAAAACATATACATTATACCCGACTTTTTTAATTTATTAATACTGTTAGCAAACTCGTTTAAAATAATAATTTAGAAATATATAGACGATATATGTTTTTATCTCATTTTTAAAAACGTTACTTGCTTTCGATTTCTAACAATATTACATTATATTGTCCCAATTTCTGTAATAGTGTTATTTCAACTAAATTAAAACAATGATTAATGCTACAGTTTATAAAAGTTTAACAACAAGTCAATATAGAACTGAAAATGGTCCAATTGTATCAATTATATTATTATAGGTTTTAATTTATTTAAGATTTATTTACTTAATAAAAAAATACTATAAAGTTTTGAAAAGAAACTTTCATATTTTGACCAACATAATATATGGATGTAGAACATGGTACCTACAATATACGGAAGCAGTGGCGTTAAGTAAAGCTCCACAGGTAGAGCTTTATAACCTCAATAATATTATGTAATTATGTAATTATTTGATTTGTAAAGTTGTGTTTAATATAAATTTGATGTTGTAGTGTGTGGTATTTACTTAATATAATTTTATTGAAGGTGAAATGAAACAACGAATTCTTTTTTTTGTTTATTTGTCTCTAATATTATTAGACACTTTTTTCACATAGCAAGGAGGACGACCTAGGAACCTAGTTTTAAGGCACTTCGTTCCCATAAAGATATTTCCATTGTCCACTTTAATAGATAAAGGCAGTCAAAAAATGTTCTTAAGTAGATTTAAATTTCATTCTGAACTTAAACTTTATCACAACTGTGTTACAAATAATTATTTTTATTCTTTCTGAAGTTTATTAAAGATAAAATCCAATTTTTAGTAAATAAGTAGGAACGCCTTCAACTCTTAGAATCTGAAAAAAAAATATATATAAAATTATAAATATATATGTATCTACACAACATTCTATTAAATGCTCTATTTCCCATTACCGCCAAAATCTGGAGGCATTGCGTGTTAGGTAACGGAACTTAATGACGCGCTTTGTATCGTTACCACAGCGAAGAACTAAAAACCCACAAGCTGTCGCATTTACAGTCGCACGACTGGCCTAACTGAATTTAAAAAGACTCTACTAATATTACCTTTTGAATACATTATGAATTTAAAAAAACTCTACTAATATTTCCTTCGGAATCCATACCTATATTATAAATTCGAAAGTAACTCTGTCTGTCTGTCTGTCTGTCTGTGCCGCAATCAGGGCCAAACCGCTTATTCAATTGTGATAAAATACTCATAAAGAGATACTTAAGGGTCTTCGGATGAACATAGGTTACTTTTTTTTTCATATTTGTAATATTGTCGATATATACTAATATATTAAAATACTTTTTAGTTTGACAGGCAATTTATTCCGCCATGTTAATAACAACCGACCGTTGCTAAGCAACGGTTTGCAAAGTTTGTTTGTTATAAGAAAACGTCACCCAAAATGAGATACCATGTTTATCTCTGAAGGTTAAGCAAAAGTAATCATTTTAATTAATTTACTTTATATTTATCAGGTTTTTGTTGTATGTATTTTCTATAATTTGATATTGATCCTTATGAAAATGAATATAATAGTCACTTTTAACATTTCATCTGGATTAAAATTATAGTTTACTGTATAACATTCTAATAAATAATTAAGGAGATGTCACTGATTCGAAATGACCTAGCCTACGAGCGGCATAGACTATATATGACCGACGCGAACGGGCAGATGACTTTGACAGTTTTGTAAATTTTCATACATTTTCGAACTACTATTAATTTTTATGTAATTATAATTAATTTATACTTTTCTTTGGTTTTTCGCTTATTCGAGTAGTAGTTTAGTTAGATTTTCATAAATTTCTTGGTGTGGTGTAAGTTGCGGCCCTGTGCGGCAGCGGCATAATATTATTTAAGTACTTATTATTTAAGGAAAGAATTGTTGGTTATTTCATCTTGGATGGTTATCTATTGCGTTGTTATACACTTAATAAAATATGGTTTTAGTTTTTTGGGATTTTATTTGATATTGCTCGCAAAACTTATCGTATTTAATGTAGAAAGGACTTTAGTTAGGTATTTCATATAGTATCTATGTACGCGCGCAAGGAAAACGTGTAAAAAGATTTTTCCCGAGTAAATCAGTAAAATCGATCACTGAAAGTCCAATAAAAATCAGTTCAGTTATTCTGGACATTAGCTCGAGGAAATAGAAAGACAGATAGAGACAAAAAATATAATATTTTTTATTGTATTTAAGTATTATGTAAATAACCTCATGCACTTGCAAAAACACAACACATTTAATTTTAATTCTTTTAAATATGTATTTTACTTTGATGATATTAATAATGTAGCTGGTTTTGTTTATAAATATTTTAATATGATTACGTTTACTTATATTTTTTTTCATTCAAATTAGATATTTTTATAAGCATTCGTATAGTTCAAGCGGGCGAAGCCGCGTCCGGGTCCGCTAGTACATTATATAAATTAACTGATGACAGTTCTATAAAAGCCGAGATATTTCCACATACCTAATATAACAAATCAGTAGAGGGACTTCTTTCTATCTTTGCAATATCTTGCTTCTATTAGGCACATAACTACAAAAGTTTATGTGGTCTTTTTGTATACTTTTATTTTATAAATAGTGTACAATCGGATAGTGATGGTCAGGAGATAATACCCGTCTATACGAAATCTTGTCTATTATTTGTTACTATTATAATGTTTGCATACATAAAAACCGGAAGACGAGACGTTACCCTGCGCTTACGCATTTACCCCCATCGCTTCCCTAGCCAAGATTTGGAGAGAAAGGACATTAATTATTTTTGTGTTTCAAAATATTTTTTGTGGTCAAATAATAAGAGGTTTTAGTTTTAGAGGTTTTATTAAATTACATACAGTAGCCTTATCATCAACTAATGCATGCGTTGATTTTAGATTTTTCTTGATTAGTTTTTAATCGAGAATTTATTTAGCGATAATGTTTCTAGGCGGCTATTACCAAGTCAGGGTGATCGATATTATGTTTTATATATATTTTTTTATTAATCATCTCAGAAAATCTTTAAACAAAAACCTTGCCACATTTAAAGGCAATATAGAGCCACGACAAACTACAGAGAGCTTGTCGTCTAGTGGTTAAGTGACGGCTTGATTTTGACGACAGATCAACTAGAAAACTGGGTTATAGATATGTACTGTGTGACATCTGGGGTTATACTGGGTGCTCAGGATATGATTATCCTGAAGTTATATGGATATCTGGTATTTACGCCTTAACGTAGCTTGACCCGTATTATCAACCGAATGACCTACCTATGAACCACCACTAGGTGTTTAATATATAAGTTATGCCAAATTTGTTAAACTACCCTATTAATTTCTATTACCAGTGAAATATTTATGTTTAGAATAATAGTTGAAATTTAATAAGCAAAAATATTTATAAAGAAATATTGATTATTATCTGATTGAAGATTATTTATTTTTAAGTGATTGGTTATACCTATTCTTACTACAGCTATACCTATAGTAATATAATAGTAAATAAAGACTTGTAAACAAATAGATGTAGGTATATAACAGACAAACATTTTTAATCTTTCATAATGTTCTAATTTCGTGTAGGTATTATGTGTATCTACTATTTACTATTTTTTAAATTTTGTATATTTTTTTCTAGTTTTATATTTGTGCATTTTGTCTTAGTGGCTTGTTATAAATATTTTACTTATAAGAATGAATAGTACCTGGTACTAATTGTATGTTAATTTTATCTAATGTTATTATTCTCAATGATATTGTTTTTTTTAATATATATTTTTTTAATTCTTCTAGAGTAAATTCCTCACCTTAGCTTTTTCAAGCTTTAGGCTATATTCACATAATATTTTACAACATTTAAATTGAGTTATTATTCACATACATTCTGTATTCTCTATTTAGAATTACTTTTTTATTCGTCCAGTCATAGTGGTTTTGAGCTAATCTCTTTAATTAACAAGGCAATAAGAAGTAAGTTCCTTACTTTTGCCGGAACGTAACATCACTACTATCTCAGGTAGATATTCATTTATTCTTTACTTTGTGAGGAGTATATTCTAACTTTCTATATTTCCATATATTTGTTGTTGGCCGATTCCGTATAAAAATTAATAAATTTAGTATATTATACTTACTTGATATATACATCTGCCTACTCGTACTAAAAAAATAACATGATTAATAATATATGTAACCTCTTTCTAGGTCTAGGCCGAATTATTAATTATTGAAAAATTGGGGTAATTTTGGGTAAGAAGGCACAGGCATGTTAGAATTGTGAATAGTAGAGTAGGTAATAAAGAACGGAATAAAATGGCACTAAACACGTGTTTCAACTGGTTACTTATTTTATAACATATTTCTGTATTCATTTGTATTTCTATAATGAAATGTGTTATAATATAATCTATCTATACAAAAATAAGGCAAGATGTCCAAGTTGTTGGTTATTCCAAATCATTATTTAAATATTATTGTTGCAAGGAAATTATTTATTCCATTCAATTATTAGTTCTATACATTGTAAATAATTACCTATATAAGTACCTACGTAAAGATTATGTTATCGTTATCTTTTAATAATAACTATAATTGAGATAATGAGTTAATTAGCTGTACGTACGTATAAGTTTCTATATGTCTACCTTTTATTTTTAAGACTTGAGTTCGATTGTCAGTTTAAAACGTTTTATTGTAAGTACTTAGATCTACCTAAAGATACATTTATTAATAATATTATGTACATTATTTTACCTTATGGTGTAAAGCCGTCGGAGAATTGCCGTCGGAGAAGTCACATCAAGGAGTAAAATCATTATAACAGTAAATAAATGTATTAATCTTACTTCAGACACCAAATTTCCAAGTTATATGTACCTCCAATCAAACACCATCCAGTGATTCAGCTGGAAAACGCGCCAGCAGCGTCGGCGGGTTTCCGACGCGTCCGCACCAAGAAGGTTGCTTGTCTGTCCGCCATATTGAATTCCGCCCCTCCCACCTCGCCGCGCCGCCTCCCCATTGGCGAGCCGCCGCGCCGTGGGCGGGACCGCTCGCGCCTAAATGTTGCCAGCTTTTTGAATAAATAATTTCAGTAATTTAAGTAATGAAGGCAATTATGGCGTTGTTTAGCTAAGTTTGCGCGGCAGCGAGTGGCAACTTTATATTTATACCGCTCTCTTTATGTACGCCGACGCGCGGTTAATGCGCCCGATCTGTTTACGTTGCGAACGCCCGTTTATTTATTGCGGGCGACGCTGCATGGAGCGCGATTTAAACTGCAATTATTTGTGTGCCATAAGGAAAACATATTGCACGATTTAAATGAGCTTTGGCCGTTGAATAAATTTAGTTAGATACATTATGTCACAAATTTATCTTTAATCTCTTTGAAGAGGTTTTATCGTTAAAAGCATATTCCGAATGCACAATAAAAGAATTTGGCTATTGGTACCCTTATCTCTAATATCAAAATTTGGCTATCTATTAGCTATAGCTTAAAAAATAGGCAAAGTTTTGGAACCACCTCATATGCATATGAAACTGAAAAGTTTTCCTGAAAATAATACAGTTGCAATAATAAGGTTATCTAAAGTCGTAGAACCTTATGACAGGCAAAACTAGACTTACGAAGTTTGAAGAAATATTTTTTACAACAAATCCGCGTCCGTCCGAAGTAAACAGTGACGTCACGAGCCGTCACAGCAAGCCGATAAAAAGTCGATTTTATCCGCATAAGTTCGGCCAGCTGACTGCGTCCCCCCCGCACGCACTGAAAACTCCACACGGCGAGATTTCAGCGAGAGCGGGACCGAGATACGGGGCGCGGGCGGGTTAGAGCGGGACGAGAGTACGCGGCCGCGGCGGCGCGGTGGGCGGGCGTCGCCGGATGATGTATAGAGTGGTGGAGTTAGGTTCAAATTGCGTCGGGAAGTGGCCGAGATTAGAGCCAGTGCGGGCCGTTCCGCGCCGCGTTCGTAAGCCCACTTAAGACTGTTTTTAATACTAGTATTTTTTACGCGATCCCGCGAGGATTTAGCGGATTCCCGTCGTATCGTGCGCTTTGATTTATCGGTATCTGATTGTTGTCTTGTGTTTACGTTGTGACGGGACGCGTGTAATCTGAAGGCTTGGACAAGATTATGAAGGATATCCAAGGATTTGGAGCCCGCACGCTGTGTTGAGCCTGAGGAACGACCTAAGGTTGATCGAGCTAAGCTTCCGAGTATTCAAAACAACAAGTAGTGCTGCATTTTCACGGTAAGTCCACGCAACACGAATGAACAAGATATATTTTTTGAGTTATTTTCATTTATATCAACATTCTTTTTTGGTCGAATATTAGAGAAAATGTGTCTATTCGGACAATTTTGTCCGATAAGATATAAATGAATTTTTAGAAATTATAGAACGAAAATTAAATATAGCATTATTTTTCAATTATTAAAAAAAATCTTGAATGGATGAATAAAAAACCTATTGAAAAAAAATATCACATATGTTCACAATAAATTTCATGCCAAACTTAATTTGTAAATAATAAAATATCCATAAAAAAGATGAAGTAGATGAGATTAGAAGAGAGAGAAGAGTAGTAGTAGGTAGGTATATCTAAGTATTACTTTCATGGGTGCTCAGAGAGATTTCGCTATTGAAAAAGCCATATAAGAATTTAATTAGATTTTTATGATAGAGTTTACCATATAATGCAATTAAATTATGTTAGTGATATTTATTACAATATTTTTTTATTATTGCAACAAAAATTAACGTTTAAATAAAAAAAAAAATCCAAGAAAAATAATAAGGTTTAGAATTTTCCAAATCTTGAAAAAGGTACCTTTGTTAATAAATATATTAAAAGTATAGTTAATGATATTTTTTAACTCATCCTGTATCCCGCACTTAGCGGGGTGGCTAGAGGAAACCTGAGAACGTAGTGTTAAAACACTCCGTTTTCCATTTAGACAACTTCGCTCCCCACTCTCCGCAAAATTCTGGAGGCATTATGTGTTGAGTAGTAAATATGACTCTTAAAGAAACTCTGTAGCTGTATACAATAATATCTTTCTATATTTAATTATTTCAATACTAGCTTAACGAATATGTATACCTACTTATAAGTAATTTTTATAGTAGGACGCACCTACAATGCCGACGGGAAATTCTGTTGCAAATCTTGATATATGAAGATACAGACTATACAGTCGAAATCCGCTAATCAATACATAATGCCTCCGAAATTCAGCGAAAAGTGGGGAACGGAAGTGTCTTAATAGGAACGGAATATCTTAACACTAGGTTACTAGATTCCCTCTGCCTACAGATCTATGCGAGGCATACAGCGTGAAGATAAAAACGGTACCTGCATTACATACATGTACATAGTGGTAAATAGTATTGTACTACTTATATAAATTAGATTTTTATAAAAATGTGTTCTTTAACATTAAGATTATAAAGTTTATCTAAAAATATTTTTTATTTATTTATTTTCTCATAAAAATAATGTAATAATATTTATGAATATATTAATTAAAAAAAAAGAAACTAAAATACTTCTTGTTAAAATATTTAACTATTCCTACAGGTTGGCTGCAAGAGATCGCTTATATCGATAAAGCCGCCTGTTGTACATTTTATTTTGTTTCTCTATATTTTTTCTGTTTCTTTTATTTCTCAGATTTTTTTGTGGTGTACAATAAAGTATAGGTATATATTTATTTTTATTATTATTATTATGAAGTAGGTACTTTTCCACAATTTATTTTTGACTACTGTCGATAAAACTAAATTGATGGTAGTCACTGTGAAGATAAGTTTTTGTTTATCAGAGAACGGATATTATAATCGTTTTATAATCGAAAAATATTAAATACAGATAAACTATTTTTTTTTGTAATATTTAATTAATATTAGTATAAGGTAGTAAATTCGTGGAACATTTTTATTAATCAAAGTAGAGCCATTTTTTGTAGAAAACAAATAACAAAAGTTATCTACTCAGACATTTTATAAAGAATAGAATCCGCTTCACGCCGTATCCCGCACACAGCAGAGTAGGCAGATGGAACTTAGTGTTAAGACACTGTTCCCCATTTTCCGCAGAATTCTGGAGCCATTGCGTGTTGAGTGGCGAAACTCAACGTTTACAGTCACACTTTGTGCCCCTGCAACGCGACTGGCCTGACAGACTGAACAAAGATTAGAGAATATTTAAAACTATATTGTTTATAAATAAATGATAATAATATAAAAAAAAACTTGCTCAAGTTGAGGCTTTTTTATTCTTAATGGGTACTTCTATCATTAATTAATAAAAATGATTACTATAGGACATAAAATTATGCGTACATCACATAAAAACATTAAATTAATAAATCGCCATAGTTTCAGATATTAGAAACGTGATATTAATACCTAGAACTTTTTTTCATACTATCAAATTTCAAATTGAACTTAATTAGTTATGATATCCTTTATAGTGCAACTAGTCGAGTTTACAGTCACACTTTGTGCCCCTGCGCCACGACTGGCCTCAAACCTATGTATTTATTAGGAAATAGCTGGTTGATAGGTATTCGGAATAAAACTTGTGGGCATTTATAATAATTTGTTATAACGTAATGTACCTAATGCGGGGCAATATTCAATAACTAATATATAAATACAATATATAATATATAAATACAATAATTTCCACTCGAAGGAAAAAATAATATTAATATTATTTTATTTTTTTCCGTCGGAAAAGACAATTTCTGATGTTGAGTTCCATCACACAATGAAAATGAAAAGAGGCGAAAATTCTAAAATAAAGTGCATTAACATTAGGTTATCTTTTCCTACCACGTTAAATGTAAGTGGAGATGTGAAAAAAATATTATAAATCAAATGCTTTATAAGATACAAGGGATGCCCTGTTTGTTTCGCTCGGCAATCCTCTCGCTTCGCTTGCTGTAAAGGACTAAGATCTCATATAATTTTGTATTATGCACTTACAGTGCCTTCTAACTTACACAAACAATATTCTTGATTTAAATCTCTTCGATATTAAAATCAATCCGATACCTATATATGTATTATAGAAATACAATAATATTGCACCGTTGAAGATATATAAATAAATACATTGTATATTGAGAACGGAGTGTCTTAACATTAAGTTTAACTGTAGCTACACGCGCGTTATGCTGTATAATAGACGAGGTTTTAATTGAATAAACTTTGGTAGTTATATAAATCCTGTAAAGAATCTTGAGACTAAACCTAATTGAATGCCATAATAAAAATCGTACCTATTACTCATTATTTTATACGTAGGCACCTAATACCTTAAAGATCAGGTAGTGAATATTGACTATGCAGTAAATATTATGATATAATGCAATTACTATCTATGTTGAGTGAGGCCAGGTGAGGTTGTGGCGCAGGAGCGCAAAGTGTGACTGTAAAACCGACTAGTTGTGGGTTCGATCCCCACTCGGGGAGATTATCCATTTCTTCGCTCTGGTGTCGAGGACAAGCGCGGCGTTGAGTTCTGCCACTCAACAGTTAATGCATCCAGAATTCGGCTGAAAGTGGGGAACGGAGTAGCTTAACACTAGGTTCCCTTTACCTACCCTGCAGTGTGCGGGATACAGCGTGAAGCTGATTTATTTATATTTAACTATCTATGTTTATAGAGGTACAACTCCATATGAATAGGTATCATATCGTTTGTAGACTAAGGCGTGACTAACACAAAATTAATATATTTTGTTAGCCAAAATATGAAACAGGAAATAAAGTGAGTGACAAATTTATTCCACAACGAAATCCTATACAGCTTAAGACAAGAAGCAATAAGTTATTTATATTCGTAGCGTTGAATAGAAACATTGAATTCTCACGAACGCCAGTATCAGCGGTGCGTGTCAATATCGACAGTCGACACTGCCGTACATACAGCCGTCTTATCAGCAGATAGACGAGATACAAGCAGATACACTCAAATGTTTGCCGTGTTAGATGTCGTTTACACATGTTTTACACTTATATTCCATTCATCCACTGATATGATATGTTTTTAAAGTGTTACTTTGTAATAATTATTAAATTTGTAATAAAATTATATTTTTGTATAGTTTTTTTTGTTTTTTAATTATTTATAATGTTATATTGAATATATATTATCTATGGTTAACAATGTCAGTGAGGTTAGCCGTAATTTCCGTTTCTCTGTGTACTTCGGAATCGTATCGAGTTACATTCGCCATGTTATTATCATTATCTTCAATCAGTGATTTGTGATAAAATTTAATGACAGAATTCTGTTTTATTATTGTCATATTGAATATTTGTCTTATTTTTATCTCGATAAATACGAAATAGTACCTTGGTGGTGTCATAGAGTGTAAGTTCATAATTTACACAGTAATATTTTATATTTATTAACTTATTGTTTCTTTTATTTTCTCGGAACTCGTATAAAATGATATGTGGCATTAGGTTTGACAACAATGTAGAGCTCTAACGGACGGAAAGTGGAGAACGTAGTGTCTTATTACCTTGTTTACATATCTACATAGGTTGCCACTATTTGATACAATTACAATTTAACAATCAATTCTACTAAAAAGAACGAGTCAAATCCATATACTTAATTTGAAATATTTATTTTATAAAAAATGTTACATAAAAGCGAAAAACAAAAATATAACAAAACAAATTTGCAAAACTATAAGCAGATAAATTTTATCTTTAAGTATTATTCTTAACATTCGTAGATAAAGCACGTATGACAAAAAAATATTTTAAAGACATTATATTGTTATTGATATTATATAGAAAAATATGCCATACGATTCAGGTTTCAGTGACATTAGGCATTGTTTTATTAATTTTATGAACGTTAAACGGTCTTCTGTCGCCAACTTAAATCTTTAAGCTCAAAAGGCTTACAGGTTTTAAAGGATAATGGATTAAGCTCGAACAGTGGTATTTTAGCTTTTCCCTATTAGTAAAGTCAATAAATATTATCGAAAAGACGCATAATTCATTATTATGAAATATGAATGAAAGCAGAAATTATAGGTACCTTATTTGTTTCTTTTTATGCTGTAAATTTACAATAAACAGATTTGTTTTTGCCCAATTTTATTGGGCATGGTCCTGGTAATATTAAAGAGGCCATCGTGGTGCAGTGACACAAGGGCGTGACTGTAACGCGACGGTTGTGAGTTTGATCCGCATTCAAGGGAACATATGATTATTTTTTAATATTTTCATTTCTTCGCTCTGGCATCAAGCCAAAAGGCCGACGTCTACGCAATGTCTCAAAAAATTCTACGGAAAGTAGTAAACGGAGTGTCTTAACACTAGGTTATATTAATATTATCAGATCCAACCCTTTCTTTTATATTAGACCTATGTATAACTGTTAAATTATTATAAATATTTAATTGCAATAACAATATAGATACATTACTTAATTGTGCTAGTAACATATTATAATGTGAATATACCTGTATTGGTGTCGGTCATCGGCATTATATTATTATAATGCGCAACGTAATTTACATAGTAATGTTAGTATGAAGCTACTTATATCTCTATATATTTTATTTCATTTCATTTTATTTTATATCAGGTAAAACATTCTGATTATTTAATTAGGTATTTAAACATAATTAATTTTAATATAAAAAATATTCAAAATAATTACGGATAAAATATATAAGAACCTCTAAAGAACTAATAATTAACAACATTTTAAGTTTTGACACTTTTTGTATCATATTACCTATGCAAGAATATTTTTATCGTAGCGTTTGGCGCTTCGTTTCTTTGATTACCCCGCTAGGGACGAAAAGTGAAGTTAAATTAAGTTAAGTTAAGAATATTTTGCTTTTTTATTATCTATTGAGTGTACAAAATGGATTTGCTTCTACTATCTGTTAGGTCTTGTCTAAAAAACGCCATTAATTAGTTTTAAGCTATTAAAGTGTTAATATTTTCGATAACGCATTATTTTTATTAATCGAAAATCACGTTGCCATATCATTATCTTGGTATAGGTACCAATAACAGAACGAACTGCGTAGCTAGCAATACGAATACGTTAGCATTTTAACGCCGGCTTTTGTTCTCTTTGCCTGATATTGAATTCCAAGTGAAGTCCCACGTGAAAAAGGCAATTAAACCCATAAATCACTATATACGAGCGTTCACCACACACTTCCTATTTTCCATGGAGCTTTATGATACCAAAAATTCTCTGTCTTCTGACTACCATTTGAAATATGAAAGTGGTGGGGCTGTATATCTCCATCAGGCTGTTATTTACAGCATTAACTTTTTATACCACTGTGTACACGCCTTAAATCATACTGATAATGTTTTTACGTACTGCTGATATATTTATATTCTTAGTTGGAAACCTTTGAATTGATTTAAGGAACGGGTGTACTGCTTATTTAACATATTGCTATGTTGTAGGGATAGTAGTCAATGTTTATAGTATATATATATTCAATAATATGTAATGTCGTGCGGATAAATAGATATATAGTATCTAAATAATCCTTTAACTACTTTTATCAAGATCAGTGTATTTAAATTTTGAATGCATAAGAACGAAATACATTGCGTGTTTAATTATGAAATACTAAAATAATATTGCTTTTATTTTTAAGCGTATTTTTTTTTCAATAATATTAAAATATGATTTTGTAAATTTTTATGAAACCTATTATTATTGGAAAATATTTGTATATATGAATTAAAATAAAACACTATTTTATTGTATGTTTTTTTACCAGACATATAAATTTAATGCTAAATAATTCTTTATAGGTTTACTAAAGCATGCGCCACGCCTAACTGGACTACCTCAGTCGCTGCCGCGACCCGTTCCCCCAAAGTAAAAAGAAGGCTTCATCATTCATCTCCGCGTGTACAAAGAAGCGCTGGCGGCCGGCATGGAGCCGCTGGGCGAAAACGGGCTATGTCTCAGTGAACTGGAGCTCCATGGGGGCGGTCACCTTCACGACTCAGTCGCAGCTTCCGTGGGCTCGGCAATATCGAGCCTGATGGGGCCCTTGCACCATGAGCCACAGCACACCCCCTTACACCACGCTCCACCTCTACATCATGAGCCGTTAGAAAAATTAAAATGTGAGTATTTACAAATTTTTAGGGTACCGTACTTTTTAAGAAAAAAAGGAACCCTCATAAGATCACTTTGCTATCCACTTCTGTGTGTCTGTATGTATGTGTGTCTGTCAAGAGCTTTTATCTCAGGAACGCTTGGAGATATCACGTTGAAATTCAAACCATATACTCAGATCTATAACACCATGATTTCCTGAAAAAAAAACATTTCTACATTTACTTAAGAAATTGTATGGCCGTTTATATCGCAAAAAATGCATATTTAAACACTATAAAGGGAATCAAAATACAAAGGATATATTATGTAGGAAATTTGGCACTTAGCAATTACAGTACTAGTTCAGGAAAACATCTGAATACTATAGATTTGTGGTTATATCCTAAAAATAATATCCTTAAAATGGGGGCTAAATTTGGTAGTAAAACCGCTAGTTCAAGTGAGGTGTCAGGTGAAAGGGCTAAGCTTGAATTTCAGTAAACCTCCAATTTCTGTATGGAACCGTCCGTAGGTGAGCCGGATTCGCGCTTTACCGGTTTTTTAATTAATTAGTTATAATTTCAAATGTTTAGTTATAAACTCTATTTTGATTGTATATGAAAATTCTATTTTAATTTAATAGTAAATCTCTCCACTTTACACTTGTTTCGCTCGTTATAATGATAAAAAGTATAAAACTAATCTCAATGATTATTATATTCAATATAAGATTTTTAAACTTCATTATTATCAAAGATAATTATTACTTTCATCTTTAAAAAATATAAACAATGAATTCTTAGGAATGATTATTTAATATATACCTATAATGTATTTATAAGAATTACGCTTTTACCTTTTTTTATTATTATCTTTAAGACAAAACCAATAGTAAACATAAGAGCATCACAAAATTGCGTGACATTTGGGGTTGGAGGTGAATAAGCCCTAATTTTGTATACTGCTATGAATTTATGATATACCCACATCCCGCCACGCTTGATTATCTTCAATGAACAATTTCTACTCTACAATACTAAAATAAAACCATCAGATACGAGTGTATTTCCTTGTTATATATGAATAGGTATATAAAAAATAAATAATTTAATATTTATTATTTAGCTTTTATATTATTTCAGCGAATGAGTGATGAAGGATTTTTTTTTGCAAAAATTGCGTGTTGAGTAGCAGAACTTAAGCACCTTAGTACCAGAATGAAATAATGAAATATTAAGAAATTCATTATTTATTTATTCATTCCACCGAATGGAAATCGAACCCACAATCATCGCGTTTACAGTCACACGCATGTGCCACTGCGCCAAGACGGTTAAAATTTATGAAAAGAAAATACAGAAATGAAAATGTCTTTAGAGAAAATTCTACTTATTCATATATTTCTAAACGCTTTCACTAACAAGGTTATATATGATAGGAACATAAATTATATTCTTTGTGCATGTTTTATTAGAGTTCCTTAGCCGAATGGCAAAAGGATTCTTAAACATTCGTCATATCTGTCTGTTTATCTGTCCGTCTGTATGTCACAGCCTTTTTTGTTTCGAAACTTTCATTCAGATTTGCTCTTGGCCACTTTTTTAATATTTCAAAATTTATATTTTGTTTCAGTTTTTTTCAGCATGCATATTGTTAGTATCAAATAAACCTATATCGTTATACTAAATTCTGTTCTCTTCTTGTGAAGATTTCATTTGTGGCATACATGTAAATTGTTGTCAATGTATTAAGCAATGTAATACACAAATAAGAGTTCTAACATAATTAATACAAATAAAATATTACATTAATATTCTTAAATAAAAAATAAAAAATCAGCTTCACGCTATATCCCGTATACAGCAGGGTAGGCAGAGGGAACCTAGTGTTAAGACACTCCGTTCTCCACTTTCTACCGAATTCTGGAGGCATTGCGGGATGAGTGGCATAACTCAACGCCGCGCTTATCCTCGACACCAGAGCGAAGAAATGGAAATATAAATTTAAGTAAATATTTCATCTCCTCGAGTGGGGATCGAACCCACAACCAGTCGGTTTTACAGTCACACCTCGTGCCGCTGCGCCACGACTGGCCTCATTAATATTCTTTATTGCATATAATAAGACTCAGACAAATAATAAAATTGTAAAAATAAAAATAGTTAACAATACTGAGCTTATCTCTAAAAGAAATCTCCTCCAAACTTGTATAATATTTTCAGGAACTACAACACAATTTTATTTTCTTTAACTAAAAAATTCTAATTTTATAAAGAACACGCGTAAAATATACAAAGCAACAAATTAGCCCACGATGCACCTGTTTGATGAATTATTCAGTGCCAACAAAGGGGAGGGGGAGAGGGCGAGGATCGGATAGTTTTTACAAACGCATCAATATCGGATTACGCGCGCCCCTGCCGTTTAGTTACGCAATTAGTATTATAATGTTCACGACGAACGCGTGCTCTACTTGAGTTTTTGATATTTTTCTTTTTTTTAGCTTTACGTTCTATTCCCGCATATTTAGCAAGATAGGCTGGAGGTACCTGGGAACCTAGTGTTAAGATACTTCCGTTTCATTTACGAGGCATTGCGAGTTGAGGGTCGGAACTCAACGCGCTTCGACACAATAGTGAATAAATAAAAATGTTAGCCAGTCGTGGCGCAGGGGCACAAAGTGTGGCTGTAAAATCGACTGGTTGTGGGTTCGATCCCCACTCGAGGAAATAAAATATTTATTTACATTTATATTTTCATTTCTTCGATCTGGTGTCGAGGCAAAGCGCAGCGTTGAGTTCTATACGCAATCCCTTCAGAACTCGGCGGAAATTGAGGAACGGAGTGTCTTAACACTAGGTTCCCTCTGCCTACCCTGCTGTGTGCGGGATACAGCGTAAAGCTGATTTATGAAATATTTTATTTTCTCGAGTGGAAATGCATTATATATATTATATATGCATTATGGAGCTCGCTTTTATCTGGATAGGCATAAATAATTTGTTTATGGGTCACCTAATTGGATATTGAACTCACAATAAAAGTTAGTCCGTCGTAATCGTGTAAATTGCGAAATTATATTGAAAAATACATATTTTTTATGTAGTTATATTTCCAAACTACAGTACACTGAGGGCCATTTCTAATATTCTACAAATTCTTAATATTTTTGTAATATTATGACATTTTATTTAACACAAGACAGCTCTTGCTATTTAAACTTAACGCACTTACACAATATAGGAACATGATTTACTTAGTAATTTTCAGACATATTGGTAATATGTATCATTCAACTTTTTGATATTCTATTTTAATATATTTTTATAGCAAAAATACAAAGACTTTAACACACGTGAATCCGGCGTAAGCAAAATGATTCGCAATCCATCACCGTCGAACAAAAAAGGCAATCATTTAAAGTCAATCCAAATGAATCGACTATGTTGTCCATCCCTTTCGATTTGTACAGTTTTTTATATAAAATAGTAGCTCTATCTCAGTCGCGCCACAAAAAGCACCCCTCAACTCAACGAAGCATTATATTGTGATGATTAGCTCTGCACTTGCTTGGCATTGAATTTAAATAGGGGATTAAAAAGACTGCATTTTATTTATTAAACTGCTATTGTATGTTAACTTCATTAGTCAATTGCTGTCGTTACTCAATGTAATGTGAAGTTTGTTTTTTTTTTTTTGATATGAGGGTAGAAATATATTTTTTTATTGATTTTACTAAATAAGAAATTTGATTGTGTTGGAAAATAAATGTGATATAGAGTTTATGATATATGTTATAAATAAATAAATATAAAAATTTGTTCTAAGTTTTTAAGTTATGTCACGTGCCAATTTTATTAAGCAATTTTTTTTCTATATTATCTTTGACAAGAAAATAAAACAGGCTTCCTTTTTTAAATAGATTTATAAAATGTAATCGATTTAGCGTATGATATTGGCGCTTGAGCTTATCGTCGAAGATTGTTCTTACATCCCGAGATTTTTATAAAATACGCGAAAAACACGTTTCGTGGCTTTAATTTTAAATTGAGCAGGTTTTGCGAAATCTTGCTAAAGCCGTCGTTGATTTTGTGGATTTTTTCACCTTAGCGTTAACCCCGTTTCTTGTTACGTTGAAGGGAAAAATGGAAAACTAATTATGTGTTGAGAGTAAAAGATTTCTGATCTCCTATATCAAGATATAAGTAATTTAATATATATTTATAATAGAATTCATTGAAAATTAAAATTATTTTGATAAAATATTATTTATTTTTGTGATAATTATATTTTAGAGTGCATCTCCAAACTAAACTATCATAAGGACATAGTAAATTATAAAGCGACTGCGCGTCTAATCCGGTACAAATATTTGCTATGTTGTCCGTAGTTCGTGTCCCGGCTCAGATTATAAAGTTTATCTCGACGTCCCGAATCTGACCGACAGTTATGCCGCATTTAATGTTTGGCCTCTTTTTTTAATATTTTGGTATGTGATGTGTTTGTTTGTCAATTTAAAAACACTTTTTCATCGTTATGTTTCTATTACTTTTGAGAAAAAAATATTTAATAATATTTAAGATTTATATTATATTTTTTAATATTTTCAACATTCATATTTATATTTTTTATTTCATAAATTTTATAATTTACAACATTCATATTTATACTTTTGGACTGGAATACTTACTATGAGCTTCTTCTAAATAAGTAGATATATACTGTGCTTTATGTTACCAACATTTGCCATTAAATAACGAATTTTAAATCAATTTGTATTTTATTATGAAACTTTTCATAGTTATTATTAGCAATTAATCTCAATCAGCAAAATTCACAATCGTTCAGTACCTACGTGATTTATTAGGATAAAAAGTATCGGAAAAAGTTGGTGCCACACTGTCTGCTATGAACCGTCGTTACAACATAGTTTTTGTGAGGGAAAAAAAATAGCGCGATCAGCGACATGGGAACTTAACACCAGGGTACCGGCGCGGTGCGGTGTCGCCCCGCTTTGAAGCGTGTGGGCCCATGTTTTGTTTTTTCATAGTGTCAAAATTAGACAACTACCATTAAAAGGTATATTTTGGTATACTTTTTACTGTGTTACATTATTTTAGATCTCGATAATAATAGGTTAAATTGTATTTACTTAAATGTAGGTGCCTACTAAAAAAACTAACTATTAAATTATTATAAAACGTTGCAAAATGGGCAAAGGTTCCCTTTTTTTATGTGCAGGATACAGCGTGAAGCTGAAAAAAAATACTAAATGTATTATATGTGACATCGTCATCGCCTTGTTGGTACATATCTCACGCAAAAGTTACCATATCACTAGGCTTACCCCACCTAACCCGCTAAATGCGGACGTTGCATAACATATGAAAATTTAACATTAGGAGTAATAATCCACACCATAACTAACAAAAAATTATCAAAGATGCGCGTGTCATATTAGTAGAATTACACGCTCAAGATGTTACTCAAGCAAAAAATATTCTATATCAATGTCAATATTTTCAAAATTTCCCTTACGTGTAGGGCGTGACTGCTTTCTGTACGACAGATGTTGCGTCGCCCGCTGTCCTAAAAAACTTCGAAGAAGGCGTGGTTGTAATAAATTTTGTCAAAATACGTTTGACGGCCGCTTCCCATTGCCCTATTAGAATAACAGAACAAATCGGTTTAATTTGTTAACAGCCGTTTCGAATGAGTGTCACATGGCTTAGAGGTAGGTCTATAAATTGTTTAGCGCTCCTTTACTAATTGCCGATGACAAAGTTTAATAGCTTAAGCACATGTTTATGGGTATTATTGCTTTAATAATGTAGATTATTGGAACTAATGAAACTTCATATAATTAGAGAAAAATATATATAGCATTTTGTTATTGTTATTGTTAGAAATAGCTAGAGAGCTATGTCGTAAACATATACTAAAGTTATCTCCCATTACGGAAACGTAGTTAACAAATCAAAAGTCAATGAGGATTGGGATTTGACAGCTATTGACAAATAATAAGTCAACAGTATAAACAATATTTGTGGTAGAATGATTGATAGTATTCGACAGATGTAGAGCTAACCCTTGCACTGATGCCCATCTGTCGTGTGGTCAGAGATCTTCACCTAACAATTTTCGTTTCAAATAATATTAGGCTGTTAGTTTCTATATTGACTTACAAAAATAGTTATTAATAGGTACATATAAAGATAAGAGCTCACTTAAAGCTTATAAAGCATATTTTTGTGATCGAAACTGTAATATAATAAAATTGAACTTATCATAAAAATTTGAACCCTATTTTAGTTACATAAAAATTTTACATTTTTTCATTTTATTAGCCCCTGTCGGTAATACATTTCGAAAACAATGTCCATATCTTTTGTATAATATTACTTTCCTCGTACCCATTTTATTCGTTGCTATAAAAGGGCACAATAACGGTTGTTAAAGAGTAGCTGCGTATTGCACACATAGGATAATAAATCTTTTTATTTTATGACAAATTGTTGTCTGAACATTGCTCAGTCACCCTCGCCACAACAAAAGATCTAGAACAAATAAGGATATAATGGGCTATGATGGCCAAATACTACACAATGTGGAACATACGTAAACATAAACACAATTGAAGGTACCCTATTTTGTTACTTATTTAAAAGAAATTACAAATTATAGAAATTTAGCCATTGTTGCCTTATAATTTATCACTAAAAGACTTCATCAATTTATTAAAAGAAATATTTTCTTATAAGTTTTAGAATGCATTAAATGAAATACCAAAGCCATTTTGTTGAAGCTAATAAATTTAAAATATAAAAATGTTATTAAATGAAACTCGGAAATTAATATATAAAAATGAAAATGTAATAACAGTTTCTGACTAAAATTGTGTGTTCGTAGAAATAATTATATTTAATTTATTTAATTTCAGTTAAAATATAAGAGCGCAAAAAACAGTTACGCCGCTTAAGCTGAAATGTTTAGAAATTGAGCGGAAAGTAGAAAATAGAGTCTTAACTCTAAGATGTTTGCGCCTAGCCTGTTAAATATATAGGTATATAGGAAATATGTTTGGCTACATAGTTTTCCTTATTATTGTAAAGTACGAAGCGAATTATTAGTTTAATAAAATCTACTATGAAGTAGATAGAAGCAACATTTAAACGTAGACACGGGTTTTCAGTATAAGAGGGCTGTAATGAATCTAATATGTAAAACTGACGAGGCGTTTGTATAAAACACGTTGACATGTCACGTGATATATGACAGTGTACAACAATAGCGGATGACGCCGCTTTGTGACACGCGGTCTCTACGACCCGCCTCATAATTATAGTGTTATGACTTTACAATATTTTTTATTTTTCTTCAGCTTCACGTATCTGGCACTTAGCAGGCTAGGCATAGGGAGCCTAGTCTTAAGGCACTCCGCTTCCCACTCTTAAGTAAAATCTTAATTCAAATGAAAATATCTATATTAAATTATATCCATATTTTTAATATGTTTTAAAACAGTTTTAAATTTTGTCCATGTTTCATGTTAATATATTATAATTCAACATAATAGAAGACAGTATCCAGTACCTAACCAGCGAAAAGGTACAATAAATATGTAGTAAATGTGTTGTCTCCCTCCGAATGAGCTGGTATAATTTAGTAATCACCATAAAATCTGTATCACCGCACTAATATATTTATGATATTACAGCGCGCACTAATATTTATGCAAATTGAAAATATACAGAACGGCGACATTTACGACACCCCAATCCGCGGTTACGAACGAAACGACATATGTCAGATTCAAATGCTTGCACTTTCATCTGTTAAATGGATATAAATCAATTTAACGTCAAGTTTAACGTCAAGGGAAAAAAATAAGATTTTAAAAATATCTACCTTATTATGATAAATAATCACAAACAAGCTATTACAACAAAAAGGAATCGTTCGATTAAGTTTATTTATGCAAACCAATTTTTTTTAATCCATTATTTTAAACAACAAAGTCAAAGTCGATAGTAGGAGAAGTCAAAATCAAGACATAAAAATAAGTCACATCATCTTATTGTTTATGATATACGTATAATGGTATTATTGCCGAAATCCAACGTATCACTGCGCCCCATTCCGTCTGTCATCAAAAGGGAAACCATAGAAAAAGTAATTTGTGTCCATATGGGACCAGTGATTACCTCCGGAATACTCTCACCCTAGTCTTTTGGCTGCCTATTTCATCTCCCCTTTATTTCTAAAATTTCCTTAATTTTTTTTTCTTTATTATTTGCGGTAAAATATAATTCAAAACATTTAATGAACCTCGTTTTGCAAAGCAAGCGTTTTTATAGTTAATATTTTTTTTATTTCTTATAAATATTAGAAATCTATCAACTTTTTTTTATTATGTACAATTTGTGTTAGTTTCCATACGTTCGTTAATATCATACTACGATTGTGTGTTCGTGGAAACAATAATATATAAACTAGCAACCCATATTATATATTATAGCCAAATTATACAAAATCTTTACATAAATTGTAGCCTATGTGTTATTCTGATGTATAAGAAACTTCATCAATATTTGTTTGTTGTGGTTTAGAAAGTGGAACATCCATCAATTTTCACAAACTTTCACATTTATCGTATTAGTAGGAATATTTTAATTTTATTTAGTTAAGAAATTTGATAATTTATGATAATTTTTAACAGCCAAAACGTAACGTCTAAAAAGTGAGGGAAAAGTAGAGAACGAAGTGTTTTAACACTGCCTTACCCTGCTACAAGTATGAGAAGCGTTTGTCTAAATATTTTCACAGTACAGAGCAAATGATAAATTTAATGAATATCAACTATGAAGTACGTAATCCTTTAGTATGGTAACAGTAAACAAATTTTCTTAATTAATTTGCAACGCCAGACAAATGTAATAATTAATTATAATTTGTTGTTGTAGTCTTATTAGTTTATTTAAAATGTTAGAATATAAAAAATAATTAAATCAGCTTCACGCTGTATCCCGCACACAGCAGGAACCTAGTAGCGCTCTTCTACACGCAATGCCTCGAGAATTCCCTGAGGCGTGAAGCTAAAAAAAAAGAAGAAAAAAAAAGAAGAAAAAAAAAGAACTTGCTTCATTTTCTTCTATTATTTGTACCGTAATTTACAAGTAAAACTTATTTTGTGGGGCATTTTTACAAGTCTCAGGTGGTCGGTAATTTGCTTGCGGTGGCGGAAGGGTTACCCTTGATTTATCAGCGTAATGTGCGCTCTGGGACAAACTATTTCCCCTTAGTGAATAACGCATTATATAAAACACTCATGAACACTAATTTTTATAAAGCTTATTTGAATTATTATATGCGGAGATAGTTTAGTATTCAAGTAAAATATATAATCAAAATTAGTCAAATTTGTTCACAAATAAAATTTATTTTTGTATATCGTCCTTTTACCGTAATAATGACCTTGAACTGCCGCTGCCGCAGTATTAAGTGGGCATTATTCCAGACTTACCAATTGTATATGTCAAGTCCCTCTAAAATAACGAAACATGAAAAATTTCCAGACGCCCACATCAGACTGATAAATGGCTTCCGAAAATCCAAAAGGAAGTTACAGCTTACTTGGGATTTGGTCTAGAACCTCTCACGTCCCATAACTGGTGCACTCCGCTTTATTACAATTACTCTAAGCCTCAAAGTCCCGCGCTCGTTGCCGATTGGTGCGACTTCATCACTTTGAACCTACTAGCGGGAGCAGTAAGACGGTTATTGCTTGGGTGAAATAGAAACCGAGTTTGATGCGAACTCTCAAAGTATCTCCAGCAACTGTGGCACTTATATTAAGCATGTTAAGATTCAAGTTGCAAATGCAAAAGTTTGCAGCGCCTAAGTAATGCGAGGTTCGTGCCTCCCGAACGGTCCACTCTTTACATTTATGTGTACGATATGTTGGCGGCTATTTGGAATACTAATTGAGTATGTCTGAAGACTTTCAAACAGCGTCTTGTTAGTTTTTCAAGAAAGTTATTTACCCAAGTATATAAAGATAAATAGGTCCTTATAAAGCATATACAGGGTGTTATTCGATCGACTGTTGCCTCTAGGTAGGGGACCTTAGTACCAATTCATTTGACTCCCTTGTATGTTCAACGACTTACAGTGGCTCAGCAGATATATAGTTTACAGTCTCTGAAAGTTCATATAACTATCTCTAACGAAATCAAACACCTCGAGGCTTTTACAGAACTTATATTCCAGATATATCTTCCAAAGTAAAATACTACAAAGCTTGTACAATGTCTATCTTAAATTCTAATACAATATGTTATTCTAGAGGACCTCTTTCTTCTTCCGCTCCAAATCTAGAAGTATATCTCGAATTTTCCGACATCATAAAGCGTAATTTTATTAGTGTCCTCTGGTGACAGTTCTATAAACTTATATTACTTATTTTAAAAACATCTTTTTATTAAACAAAGAGATTGATTTACATTTTTATAATAAATTATTGCGAATATTAAAACTTATAAATATAAAATCATTACATGTCATCCAAGTGCATTAACCAATTCACGGCCTTTGCTAGGATAGCTCTAAAAAAACAAAATATTTGTACTCTATAAATATTGTCTGACTATAGTTGACTGTTGAAAAATGCAAAAACTTATGTGCTGACTGACTGAAAATCGCTAAACATACATGGGGGTGAAATGGATAGGTATAGTACTGAGATCCCCTATTCTTAGACCACCGTTGAACCGTTGATCAAGTTACATCCTGTATATACAACTGTCTAAATGTTGCTTTTTTTCAAATCGCTCAATGCAGGTTAAAAGGAATATAACCTATAAAATTATTTTATGATGAATTTGGCTAAGTTTATGTTAAAATAGAGATCCTTTAGTTTGAATGTAGAGTCATCAAACCGTAAAATGATGATGAATTACACCTCGTAAAGGTCGCCAGAGCGAAACAGCCGTATGGGGCAACGCACGGGGAAAGAAACGAACGGAGGAGAATTAGCGGATGCTCCCGCGAATTTGTGTTCGTTTTCAATGAAGGCTCTTTCCGGTAGGTAAAATAGGAATAAAATGGATCGACCCTAATCCGCCGGCCATTTATAACTCACACGCCATTAATTCGGGCGATAATTCGCGCTGCTATATCATTGGTCGGGCAGATACCGCGCAGGTACCCTAGAGACGTGCCTACCGCGCACTAATCAGTAGCATTCGATATCTTTATCGTGTACAAGTGTTATTACTTGTATTACTTGGTTGCACGATTTTTATGATTCGGATATAGTCCGTCTAATTATAATTATGTATAAGCTGCAGTTTTTTATAGCGGCACGAATATCAAATTTATTTATATAAATTTTATTATAGTACGAGTAGTTAGTCGTAGTGTCGTGCAATATATACCTACTAGGGGTCGCAATCCGGGATATATACCTACTAGGGGTCGCAATCTGATATCCCGGGATTTTTGAATCCCGGGATATCGGACCAAATATAGGTCTTAAAAATCCCGGTTTTAATTTTACAAAAAACCGGGATTTTTGATATTTTTGATATTTTCGGATTTTACAAAGTTAAAAGTTAGTTATTCGAATTTAAACGTGCCTGCTAATAAATCCAGGCTTCTTTAAATTATATAATGGTACATAACATACATTGGCAAAAGAAAGCGATGAGTTTTCCTCAAAATTCGGAATTTTACGACATTAACCGAGTTTGACCGGCCCGACCAACGAACGCATGAATACCGTATTTTCTCGTTGCGCGTCGTTGTTGCGCGTCTTTGTTGCACGCTGTACTTGGCCGTCGATGTTCTAGGCCATTATTGTTTTTCGTTAATGTTAATTAATAACTAACTAACTAGCTAGCTACACGCTTTATTCCTAGCGGGGTTGGAGAGAACGAAGCGCCAAACGCTACGATCTCTACATACCTCTTTCGCCTCGTCCATTGTCATCAACCTCTTCGTATATGCCCTCCGTGGGGTCCTTATGCTTTTTACGTGACCTTCCAGTATTTTGATACTGTGTTTTCGAAGTTCAATCGAGGTCTCCCCCTAACTCTCTTACCGCTCACTTTTCCATCTCAAATCTTTTTTGCCATTCTTTCATCACTCATCCGTTCGACGTGCCTAAAGCAGCTGAGCACGTTCTGCTTCATTCTCACCGTGACATCCTCGCTAGTATCTGCCATTCTGTGTACCTCGTCACTGCGCATTCGATCAGTTAAGCTCACTCCACATATCCTACAAAAAGATACCTTTCTCCATCTCTTTCAAAAATCAGAACCTTTGTCTTATTCACATTGAGGCTTAGACCATTATATTCACACCCTTCTTTCAGAGTGGTGACCAATGCCTGCAACTCGCATTCTGCTGACTGCATCATCTGTGTACAGCAGGCAATTCACATTCAGGTCACCTACTTTCACTCCCATATCACTTTGTTTCACTCCTTGGAGACAGCTATCCAAATACAAATAGAACAACCAAGCTGACATGGCGCAACCTTGTTTAACACCCGATCGTTTGTCAAACCAGGGCGACACACCAGCTCCTACTCGCACGCAGGTTGAGTAATCTCAGTAAAGAGATTTTACAGCCTGCAGCAAGGGTTCGCTCACATTGTACCGGGGTAGTATCTCCCATAATTTCGCTCTTACAACTCTGTCAAACGCCTTTTCCAAGTCCACAAAAGCACAGACAATTTTTTATAACGGCCAAAAATTTTTCCGTGATTATGCTGAGGGAAAAGATCTGATCCATACACCCTCTTCCAGGTCTAAAGCCTGCTTGGGCCTCCTACAACAGACCTTTCACATCTCTCTTGCATTCTTTTCGCTAAAACTTTAGCATAAACTTTACTACCTAAGCTAATCAAACTGCCCTATGGCTTGCGCAGTCTATCTGTGAACCTTTGTCTTTATATAAAGGCACGATAACTGATTTGCCAATCGTCTGGAACCTCCCCCCGGTGGCCCGCCATTATTGATCATCTCGGTAGGTCATCTCGGTATATCATCGGATAACTCCATCTGATCCCGCTGACTTACCACATTTCAGACGTCGTATTGCACACTCTACTTCTTTCACACTGATTTCACCATCAGCTACATCAAGACTCAGCCTTTCGCTTCTACTTGAGACTGAGGCGTCATCACATTCCGCCCATCGCTGCAAAACGTGTGCTACAAAAATTCTACAGGTTAGCGAGCAACCTCGAGAAACACTAACTTTTCGCCAGAAAAACTTCGTGTTTTCTCTGGAGTTGTTCGTTAACCTTTCATCTCTTTCATTCTCTGCCTTTTCACGCTTCATCTTTATCAGTACTTTCGTCTGGTGCTTATACTCTTTCTGTTTCATCTCTCTCAAACTTTTATCCTTACCAGAGGCTTTGTAATCCTGCCATGCCTACTTCTTTCTTTCTACAGCATCTGGCACTTCATCATCCCACCATTTGTCACGCTTTTTGCTAAAGCCTTTTTTTCCTTTACCACAGACCCCTATCGCTTCTTCCTTCATACAATACCTAAAGTTCTGCCAGCATACTTCAATATTTCCATTTCCAGATTCACTGCTGTCTAGCTTTTTGGAAACTCTTTCTTGATATTCCTTTCTAGTCGGTGGGTCTTGAAGCTTCCAGCTTCTTATGCCTTAATTCGACTCCAAGTCTGGACACCTCGTGTAGCTGCGCCAACCTGCGAACAGACCCCTTATTCTAGCAACGACTAGATAGTGGTCTGTTCCCAGATTTGAACCACTAAACACTCGTGTGTACTTATAACTTGGCTTCGAATACGCTGATCCATTAGGAATAAATCAATATATACCCTTACTTTTCCCTTCCGTTCGCTCCCATGTATACATATGAATTTGTTTGTGGTCAAATATAGTGTTTGCCACATACAAATCTTATTATTAAACTGTTTATTATAATTAAAAATTGTTTTATTTAGTAAATATAATTTTACATTACTACTTCCCTAAAAAGACCCTCCTAATTTAACTCTAAAAATAAGAAGAAGCTTGAAAAATTACAAATTTTGTCAAATCCCGAAAATTTCGAAAAAACCGGGATCCCGGGATTTTTCTGAAGTCGATATCGAAAATCCCGGTTTTGCTTGAATGGTCCGATATTGCGACCCCTAATACCTACCAATTATCATATTATACTTATGAAATACTTTCATTTAACTATAAAAACTTATTATCCCCTACATACTAGAAATACACATTAAGATATTATCGTGTCGTAAAGAATGTTGTATAGATTCTTTTTGAACAGTTTATATATTCATATAAAGAATATATAAATTTAGAAGTTGATAAATATATTGTGTATGATCGTAATTTAAAGCAAATGATATGTACTCTAAAAATGATTCTAAATTGGATAAACTGAAGTGAATCAAAAAACATATAATTTAACATACTCATACAGAAAGATAATAATTAAAACACCTTAGTTATTTAAATACCGGCTTAGAAAAGTTTCGTAAATAGTTTCATTTTCTGTTTCAAAACAGATATTTCCAAACTCAAATATTTACGTCATCATCATTAACTATTATAAAAATAAAATTAAATTAAACCAGCTTCACGCTGTATCCCGCATACAGCAGGGTAGGCAGAGAACCTAGTATTAAGACACTCCGTTCCCTACTTTTTGCCGAATTCTGGAGGCATTGCGTGTTGAGTGGCAGAACTTAACGCCGCGCTTAACCTCGACACCAAAGCGAAGAAATGGAAATATAAATTTAAATAAATATTCCATCTCCTCGAGTGGGTATAGAATTCACAACCAGTCGGTTTTACAGTCACACCTCGCGCCACTGCGCCACGATTGGCCTCATTAACTATTATAACATTGTTAATATTATATAAAGACTTCACATAGTGGAAATTAATCAAATAGCTACTTTTATAGTGTAATTAAACGTAAACAATAGTGAATCTTTTACATTTAAGGATCTCTAAAGTAAATGATAGGGACGTTTGTTTTGAACAAACAAGTGTCGGAAGTGCCTGCCCTTCCGCATCAGGATTATGGCATTAAGCAGACACCGGCTCGGTGGTCCAATGGACTGAGATTAACAGCTATTTGTTTCAATCTCATTTAGATAAGTAGGCCTGTTTGATTTGATTGTAATGGGATTTTGAGGCAGGTTGATTTAAGTGCAGTAGAGTACTTAGAACACACAGTGTGTCATATATTGGTGGTGGGATATAGTGAGCAATTCACGTTTTACTAACGTTAAATCATTTAAAATTTCAAGATTTTCGGATTTATTTACATTTTCGGATTATAAGGCTAACATACCTATAGCCCATATTTTACATTGTCACTTTTGTCTTTTTTTTGTTTATAAATATCTGTCACGTTTCTTATTTTGTAATTTGCAGAAACAATACATAATTAAAACACCCAGTCTAGGGCGAATCGGTCTAGCCCACCGAGGCTTCAGTACTAATTTCAGAATTGTAGGTCATCGGGAATTACAACTTATATAAATTGACGAATTTAAGCTTGCTCCTATACAAACTCATTTTGTATGAAATGAACTACAAAATATATGTTTGTAATATTTTTTTACTTATTGGATTTTTCCTTGTATTGTAAGTTTTCACTTTAAGCTACATTCCATAAATGTAGGTGCACGGGAAGTAGGTCCCTATAGGTTGTGATTACGGCGAATTTCATACAAAATAACGTCGTACGTCTTGTAAAATCAATATGTAAATGCTCACTTCTTGCCGAATTTCATTATTCTAAATCCACGGGAAGTACCCTCATAGATTTTGATTAAGCACCAAATTTAACCCGAAATGCAGAGAAAACGCATTGACTTACAAGTTTATTTTTTTCTGTGCTTCAAGTGGCCGTAAATCTAGATATTTCATATCAATTTCAACTTGATACCATCATGCAATCTTAAGATAAATGTTTTTGACAGACGGACAACAAAGTGATCTTTTAAGGGTTCCGTTTGAGAATATCGGATCGTCGCCGGGTCGTCGTCATCGTCGTCATCGTATCTGAAAAGGTAAAAACGGATTCGCATTTGACCATTTTTTTTTATGTTAAAGTACGGAATAGTTTTTTATATTTTTTTTATTAAAAGTTAATTTAGCTTTTAATTTTTTTTAAGTGAGATTGAGACTTAATAGTCTTCTATTCCAATCCAAAAATAGATTGATTTGCCATTATTAAGTACTTATACAAAATCTTTCGAAAATCATTGGCCAAAATAGTTAATTTAAAAATAGAGTCTTAGGAGCCATAGAAGAATAGATCTATGGTATAATTATTCTTACCGCACTTAAGCGTGCACATTTGTAACACCGTCATGCTGTCAACATTAGTTCAGAATTATAACAATATAAATGAGATATCTCACAACTCTAACTAATACATGATAGTTCTCGTTTACGTGAGCCCAACAGTCGCTATATTTATTGGCTATTGTTAATCATTCGAGTGAATAATTTTGAACAAAATATATCTTGAACGTATCTATATATATATATAAAAGGACATGTACCTGACTGACTGAGGTAAGACGCACGCACAGCCGTAATTGCTGATGGTAGAAACGTGAAATTTGGACAGATGTTTATTTTCATAATCTGGACATCCACTAAGGGATTTTAAAAAATTTTAACCCTAAAGGGATGAAATAGGGGTTGAAAGTTTGTATGGAAGAATTTTATAAAATTTGAAATTGAGACTCTTAAAAATATTTAATTAAACACGTGTTTCGTGTTTTTTTTTAGAATTCACCCCTAAGGGTGCTGCGCGTGCCCACTAGTTAATAATAAAGAACTACTGTCACTATGAGAATTACAGAACAATTTCAATCATTTAGATCTGGATGTGTCAAAAAATGACGGATATAAAAAAAAGTGCGTGTTTAAACTTATAAGAGCACGTAAGAAGTTATACTTCTTTGGCGTAACAAGGGAGTTATTGCATTGAAATATTTAATTGTTAAATAATTTTTATTATAATAAAAAATATTTGTATATATTTTAAAAAAACTAATATGTTGACTACCTAGTTTCATGGTGTCGATTTATCGTGGCATTTACTCTTATTATTTTTTTCCTTACGTACTAAAAGAAGTATAAGTTCTTATAAAATTTTACAAATTTAGGTTGCCATATTTCATAATTGTATGTCTACGGGAAATTTTTTGATTACGCGGCGAATTTTCATACAAAATGCACCAATAACGATGCATAAACGCTCGTGTCTTTTGATTACGTTGACTTAGAAGCTTATTTTTTTCTCTGTTGTAAGGAACCATATATATGAATATTAGATAATAATTTAAGCTTAAAAGCGATTTCGAGATAAATGGTCTTGACTGACGGACAGATAGACATCAAAGTGATCCTATAGGGGTTCCCTTTTTACCTTTTGAGGTACGGAACCCTAAAAATGGAAATAAGAATAAATAATTGTATATATGTAATCGCTAGAGATCACCATTACAACTCATGTTTCTAAAAATGACTTAACACGAAGAACAGAGTTGTGAACCACAACACTAGATTCTCTCTGCAAAAATTCCTAGCGAATTATTGATTATTACATTTTAAGCAATATTTTCTTTATTTAAATTTAGTTATGAATTTATTTTAAAACATAATGTCGAAAAAGTTTACTTACTTGGAATTTTTCGGTTACATTAAAATTCCTGGTTTTACGCTCAGCGTTCAGGGCCAAGATCATAAATTAAAAGTACTTATCTGTGTTTGCTGCGAGGCTATCTGCCGTTAGTAAATACAACATTTCTGTTCATGCTTTTTACACTTTTAGCTTGACAATTTATAGCAACGCTGATGTTGATATAGAATAGAAGAGGACGGCGTTTGATAATAATATAGTTAAAGATATTTATTTCTATTAAATAATGTTATATATTAAATATAGGTTAAAAACTAAAATTCATTTATAAAACTACATTAGTAGGTACATATAAGCATCTAAAAATCAAGGCAGAAAAAACCTAGTGCCTAACTCCCCGATTTCTTTCTCCGCCTCCGACTAGAGGTCGAACTCCCTACAGTCCTACTGCGACGCGCTTATCCGAAAGATTAACTGAAAATAATACTGCACCTACCTATGACAATATTACACATATTATTTTTTAAAAGGTTTATCGTTATACTTAAATATTCAGAAATAAAAAAAAATATATAAAATTCTATTTTAATATTCCTTATAATCTAATTTTGATTGCAGAGGCAAACCGAAATAAGCACTCAATATCTATGTTAATTAATTTTCTTTATGCTGTTGTAATTATATATTTTTTTAAGTATTACGTATAGATAATCTTAATATATGTAACGAGAGCATACACCAGAGCAAATACTACGTACAGTCACGTTGACTTTTTTTTTTTTTTTTAAACTGTTGTAATCGAGATATATTATTCTTTAAGAGAGAGAGAGAGTTTAAATGGAGAGCCAAAGAAATCACAAATCTGATTGACATTTTCCACTTACAAGATCTAAAATGTATATTTCTTTAATTTCAACTGGTTTATCATTTATTGTATTATAAGCAAAATCTAACTTACATTACTTGCCTTAACCTCGCTTGGTCACTTATTTAATATTAGTCAAAAAGTGGGAGTTCCTTATTGTTATACCTACTTTAATTAAAATGATAAAAAACATAAACTAATCAGCGGCATAAATACCTTTTGTCAATTTAAGTAATTGTTTAATCGTGATAGATTATTTTTATTAATAAACTGTATCTACAGCAAATTTTTACCAAAATGTATTATTGAGTTTTTATATTTAATTCCCATTTCTACCAACATGCAATAATTAAATATCTAGTGATGAACCAGTTATTATTCTTTAACTGCTTTTACTAACGAATGTCAGCAGTCGGTTGTAGCCGAGCCATTTTACAACCCCAATAAAACAATGAAGGCCCTTATCAGTCGTTATCTAACCAGCAAACATAAAATTTATTTGAACGAGTCGTCTGTACGTTTGTGCGATCCGACGTTTGTTCTAGTTGTGATGTGATAAGATGTGGGGCAATTAACACTATCCGTTATTATTTGGTTTTTATAATTGCACATATCCATATTAGATTACAATGAAAAAAAAAACTTTTCATCACGCCTATTTATGCAAAAAAAAAGTATTAAATACAAACATATATATTTCTTGAATTTTAAAATCTTCTAACATTAAAAAACTCACAGTTTATCGTAACATTAAAATAATAAAGTGCCTTCAGCATGAAGAAACAATTGTTTTGAATTTTGCGGTTTTGGCAAACGCGTGTCCAACATCTATCCAATTAATTTTAAATTAGTGGAGGCTTTAAAAATTCTGTTTCAAAAAATTGACATCGAAAAGTCTCAGTTGTCAGTTTGCATTGCGTTTTATATTTTAATTGTGAGCAGTTTTCAATGTTGTCGATCGCCAGTTCGTGACTTTTCCCAAAACAAAGGAATTACACTGTCACTATAAAGATGTTTGCTGCAAGATTAACATTTGAGAAATACAATTGATGAAATCGACTGAAATTGGGGTATTGTGGCGTTGTACTTGTTGTGTCACTTACGTAGAAAATAAAAATCTATTTTTAAAATCGTACATATGTTTCATTTGTCAAATCTTGAATAATTTCTTATTGAAAGGAAAGTCTCCTTACATGCTTTTACTACGATCTTGGCTGCCAGATATTCAGCTAAGGATAGAAATGTAAAAAAAAACACGTTATCTAATCATTTTTCCTTGGTAATACCTACCTATACACATTTCATTATTTACGTTAAACAAGCCATTAACCTTAACAACTATTTTGTTATTTTTTTAAATTTTTATATACATTTTCTGCAACACTGTTGTAATTTATAGTTTATTACTTTTTTATAATTAATTATTATTACATAAGATTGAGAATTATTATTTAAAATTATATTTTAAACCATGTAGTTTTATTTATTTATGAAATTTTGTTGTAGTATGGGCTGAAACTGGCGAGTTCAGAGATAGTGGACATTCATCGCTAGCGTCAGGCGGCTCGGGAGTAGAGCAATCACTGTATGCACCGCCGAGACCTCGCCGCGACCGTAAGCTCACAGATGACAGTAAGTTAATTTATATATACATATGTTGTAATATTCTTGCTAATTTTTATATATTTATTGCAGGTCATAGGTATACTAAGCTACAATACAATTATATGTCAACATTTTCTATTTTACTTTAGCTACGCGTTGTATCCTGTACATAGGTAGAGGGAACCTGCGAATCTAGTGTTACGACATTCCGTTTCCATTGATACACTTCCCTTCTCTATTTTCCGCGAGCGAGCGAGGGAATGGAAATGTTAAATATTTCATTTCCTCGAGTGGGAATTACACCCGCAACCTGTCGTGTTTACTGTAGCATACTTGTCTGCGCCACGACTAGTCTATTATATATTGATATTTTAATAAAAAATATTCAATTTAAAAGTTGCATTTTATAACAAAAAAAATATCTAAGTTACCATAATAAAACACACATATAAATAAGTATCTACATTAATCCAATGCACATTACAATAGAAGGATGCAACTCGCTATTCTTAGATAAGGCACTTCTCAATAAACACAACTATTCAAGTAAGCATCATCAACCAACACTCATTACATAACTTGAGAAGCAACATTAAAGGAAATGTCTTATCAGAAACGAGTGTCGGGTGTGAAGTGGCATCGTGTACCGATATCAGAACATATGTATATACGGCGTTATTTACCTTAGCGTGTCGTCGGCAACGCAAAGGTTGCTTTTGAATGATGGATGGGTCGGCGGGCGCACAAAGCGTATCGATGATAGCGCTATCTGGTCATATCGTAGTATCGATATCGTAATCGCGCGAGAGAATGCAAGCGGTAGCGTCCTGTCCGAGCCGAAACCTTAATCCCTGCGTGTTCATTACACACAAACTGCTTTGCCACCAGATTGATTGTTTTAATATAGGTGAAAATAAATAAATAAATCAGCTTCACGGCGTATCCCGCACACAGCATAGGCAGAGGGAATCTAGTGTTAAGACACTCCGTTCCACACTTTCTGCCGCATTCTGGAGGCATTGCGTGTTGAGTAAAGTTTAATATAGGTAGTTGTATGTATTTATCGTAATAAAACGATTTTTTGAGGTAAAATGAGAAAAAATAATGTAAATATTACAAGGAAAGCACATCGGCTGTCAGCAGCGTTAAAATACTATATAAATGTATATTTTTTACTATCTCGTTCAAAGTTAAGAAAATTTTGATGTATATTCTTGTGAATCATTTACAATGGTTATTTCCTTAACATACTCTTTACATCATAAACATTTGCTAATGTACTCGTATCAAAAAGGATCGTGTTTCAAATCTGGCAATAAACAAGATAAGTTTGATGCATCACTCGTTGTTTGAGTCAATCAGCAAATTAAGGTGTTTATATTTATCTTTTACAAATTGGCAAATTTCTATTTACATTCCAATTTAGACTATTTTTTTTCAAAGTGTCGAATAATACTTTGAAGATGTCAATTGTGTGTCAAAAGGTATTTATTTAAATTTATATTTTCATTTTTTCGCTCTGGTGTTGAGCAAAAGCGCGGCTTTGAGTTCCGCCACTCAACACGCAATGCCTCTAGAATTCGGCGTAAAGTGGGGAACGGAGTGTCTTAACACTGGGTTCCCTATGCCTACCCTACTGTGTGTGGGATATATAGTAAAGCTGACTTAATTTTGTTTTTTTTTAATTCTACTTATTTTGTTTATTCATTTTATTTATTTTAGGCATTTTCTCTAATATTATAATAATTTTATTTCTTTTACTTATATTTAGTTTTTATTCTTTGTCGGCTTATGTTGATTATTTAGATTTATATTTTCTTGCTAAACTTATGGAAAGCTGAAAATAAATTCAGATACATATAATTAATAAATATTCGTGTAGTTCAAGCGGGCGAAGCCGCATGGGTCGCAGGTCCGTTAGTTTATATATAAGTAGGTAAATGATATCAAATATATGTGTATATATAGTTAATTATTAGTCTTCAATCAAGATAGCGGACTGCAATAATGTCGGTAAAGTTAATCCGATTATAATATGATATATAGAATGAAAATAGTATCTATATACATAAATAATTCTTTATCACAATACCTAATTTGTAGGTTTGTACGGCGACATAATTATAGTCTCAACTCTCAAGCTTCTTCACTAGATGTACCGACTTGCCCACCGAAATAATAGTTATTTATTTTTTCATTTATTCCACGGATACATGTTATTTAATTAAATAAAATAAATCAGCTTCACGCTGTACCCCGCACACAGCACGGAACCTAGTGTTAAGACACTCCGTTTCCCATTTTCCGCCGAGTTCTGGAGGCATTGCGTGTTGAGTGGTGGAACTCAGCGCCGCGCTTTGCCTCGACACCAGAGCGACGAAATGGAAATATAAATTTAAGTAAATATTTCATTTCTTCGAATCAGGATCGAACCCACAATCAGTTGAATTTGCAGGCACACTTTGTGCCTCTGCGCCACGACTGGCCTCAATGTCATTTAATTATTATTGTTTATTATGTGCATATAGGTACTGATAAGTACCTACTATAACTGATTAGTGAAGCTGGGATTATGTATTTGAAAAGAAGTGACTTGAAAATCTTGAAACATTAAATTTAGTAAAACATCCGTGATATCTACTCTATTTATAATTTATTACCTACCGGTTGCAAAGAATCTCTTGAGTCTTATTCTTTTTTAAGAGAATATTATCTAATTTCCTAAATTTTTTCACTAGTTTTCAGGGTTTCAACTTAGATTATATATAGTGTCAGTATTTTTTTACACTGGTCGATAATTATAGTTTAAAAAATTAGAATATAATTTTTTTATATTACATTTGATCATCAAAAATTAGCAAGTAGTAGACAGCATATCTACTTTAACTAATTTAAAAGCTGGCCTAACAAATATATCCATTATTTCTTAATTAATTCTGTTCTCGTTATATTTGAAGAATAATATCCAAAATCTTTTACTCTAATTAATATCTTGAACTCCCTTCGTTCTTTTCTACTTTTTATATGATTTATGTAGGGAAACGCTTCTTTTTTATAGGTTTTTCGTTTTTATTTTGAGCTTATCTCGTCTTTGAATAAGTGCAGCTTCAATTGCTAAAGACAACACAAATATGCAGTATGGATATCGACTAAAACCGATATCGAATACCACAAAAGAACTGATCAAAAACAAGACTACATGGTCATTTCAGAGTCCCGGCACAAGTGCTAAAGAAAATTTGTGAACATACTTTATAGAAATGCTTATTAATTAATAAAAAATACGCTCAATGACCTTAAACATTTTATTAGGACGTGTAAATTAATAGTGTTACCAATATCACCTAAGTGCCTTGGAAAACTTATGAAAATAGACTACATTCGGTTCGTTTGAACGGAACAATAAAAACACCGGACAAGCTCGAGTCGGGTTCGCCCACCGAGGGTTCCGTACAAAAATTGGAGGTCTCGAGCTTTTTCTGAATTTCAAGCTTAGTTGATCCAGAGCCACTTCATCTGATACCTTACTTGAACTAGCGGCTTTAATACCAAATTTTGCGCCGCATTTGAGGCTATTATTTTTTTAGGATTTAACCATATATGTATAGTTTGTAGACTTTTTTCTGAACTAGTACTACCTGTAGATGCTAGCTGCCAAATTTCATAATACTAGGTCAACCGGAAGTACCCTATTAATTTTGATTCATTTTATAGTGTCGAAATAAGTGCTTATTGCGATATAAACGGTCATATCTTTATCTTTTTTTAAGTAATAAATTTACTTGAAAAACGATATGGCTGAATGATACGATTTTTTCGCACATGGTGCAAAATTAAATTAATGTTACAAAAAAAAATCTATTATCCAAAAAAAACATTGATTTGCACTTTTAAAAAAAATCACGTTGGTCCCGCACGTATACCTATCGCGCAGATAGATTTTATCAAACATTTTTCTATTAAATATGACAATTTTTGAAAGGTTTAGATTTTATTATTCTTCTTTTAATTTGTGTATAACAATGTTTACTGAATGAACTTTAAATAAAATTAAGTAAATTATCGTATATCTACATCACGCGATCGAAGCCGCGGGCTGGCCACTAATTTAATATAAAATAAACATTACAGATATATCTTTATGACATTTGACATTTTTATAATAGAGAATGTCAATAAAACAAAACACTTCAAAATTGTGGTTTCCACTTATCTTTTGCGGTAATTTTCAACCTTGAGTAATTTCAACAAAAAGGCGTGATATGAGTTTAAAAATAAAATACTTATTTGTACAATACATAACATATGTACACGCACAAATTTTTGGCTATCTTCGAGTACGAAATGTAATTTCTGAGATATAAATATATATATACTTTAAGTGATCGATAATAAAAAAAATTACAAAAAATAAAAAATATATTTATAAAACAGAAATTCCGACTGTATAAAACTAAAAAGAAAATAAACAACCCCAATAGTTTATTAGGATTAACAGTCGAAACGAATTTTTTTTCTTTCACAAGTCCTATGGCGTCCCACAGCCGCCATAATTGTTTTTTTAATGTCACCTATCTAAGAACACTTTGGCTGCTAAGACGAATCTAATGATGCCTCAATTATGTAAATCCGTTCAGCGGATCTGGAGATATTAGGTAAAAAGAATATTACATACATACATACATACAAGATACTCGCGAAAAACATAACCCTTTCCTATCAGTCTGGAAAAATTCAAAACTAAACAAATAAAAAGTAATGTTTTTAAGTGAACTAGGAATGAACTATCAACAAATTATATGTAAAATAAAAGAAATATCAATGAGAATTATTAGTGAGAAAAATTGTTCTATTTAAGTTTCATTGAGTTGCATTCAATTTTTTACTTACCTTTGAAATAATACTGCAATAATATTGAAAATAATACTGCACCTACATCCTCCGTAATGTAACACTAACCCAGTACGAGGCTAAGCCAGGCAGTAATTATAGCATGCAAGCGGTTCATTGACACAGGGATTTCGACTAAACCAATATTCGTTGATTGCGATCACGTTATCAGTAACGTATTGATGTAATAACTCCTATCACTTGTCCCCTCGCGCGGCACAGTTACGATGTTTACCTGACATTTGGTTCAACATAATTACCCTTAAAATATGTTCACCAATTTGTCAAATTAATTTATCAACTGATATCTATATTGATTTTTATGATATTGAATATAGAGTTTCATTGTTTGTTTTTTAATTGTATTGTAGTTATTTTTTATATATTTTACAGATAATATAATTTCATAATTTCAATTCAAGAAATACATTTTGAAGTGTATGCCTAAATTGCTATAATCAATAATATTCATATACTTACTATCTATTTATCTCTCATTATATATACTAGACAACATAGAAAAATGTATCGTCTCTATCATAAATTATTTTACGCTGTGACGTCGATCATTGAGAACAACGAATTTACAGCTGCGTTGTAAAAGCTGGGTGCGCCCGCGCCTAATCCCGCGTATAAGCAGCCGAGCTACCGTCGGTCATGATTCAAT
This sequence comes from Heliconius himera, assembly GCA_021202915.1. NCBI lineage: Eukaryota > Metazoa > Arthropoda > Insecta > Lepidoptera > Nymphalidae > Heliconius > Heliconius himera. The sequence goes on along the minus strand of JAJHJA010000512.1, from coordinate 16,636 downwards.
ATTTTTTATTTGTAAGCTCAAATTATTTTTATCCTGTGGCAACACTTGAGTTTATTACGACCAGCTTTAGCTTTAAGTGACGTATCACAGATTTGTGACATATTATATATTGCGGAATAAATTTGTATTTTAATGGTGTATGTACTCATGAAAATTTGATATTTTATATTTTGCTTTGTGGTTTATATATTTGAAGTAAAATTAATTAAGTTGTATTGTATTGGAAATTATCATGACGATGTGACATTTACACCGCACCGCAATGTGCAGGTTCGAAACCTGTACATTGCGGTCCATAAGAGTTACTAACATTACCTCTTTGACAAGTATCGCCTAAAGATACCCATTTTACTTCAAATAATACACAATATGTCTATTGCATATTCTCATTACGATTTTTAAATAATCTATATATACATGTAATAAAATTTTAACCGATCATTGCCTGTATATGATAAAAAATGTTATTGAAAGCTTTTATAAATGTAATAGAACCCAAAACAATGATTTTTTTTGTTTCATCTGCTTGTCGGTTTGTCTGTTTGTCTTTGCGTTGGTGCACGCTAATTTCAGAAACGGCTCAATCGTTTTAAATGCAGTTTTTAATATTTTATTTTGGCAAACTCCTCCTTAACATTTAATGTTTGTTTTATTTCAATTGGTTCATAAATAAAAAAAAATGTCAATATCAAGTATTGTATGCGATAATATTGCTATAAAATGAGTCTTTTATTGAGTTAGCTTCAGTTTTCAATTTGGATATTGTCATTAAAACGATAATGATATTAGAACACGAACGTACGTTAGATGAGAAAATAAATAATTTTGTAGTGCAAGCGGGCGAAGCCGAGAGCGGCTAGTTGATAATACATATATAAACTTTAAATTACCTCTTAGAATATTTAATTTATAATAACAACAAATTAATTTATTATGTTATTCTTCATAGATCGGCCGTTAACATCTGAACCAACAATAAAGACCGAGTCGACAACTCCTGGTGTGGGACCCGACGAAACTTTAGATGACAAAGGAGACAAAAAGAACAAACGCCAACGACGGCAACGGACGCATTTTACAAGTCAACAGCTTCAAGAACTTGAGGCGACTTTTGCAAGAAATCGTTACCCCGACATGTCCACCCGTGAAGAGATCGCAATGTGGACTAACCTTACCGAAGCAAGAGTTAGAGTAAGTACTTAAATTAAATATTTTTTTATCAGAATTAGTCTTATTTTAGCGTAATGGCAGTCAAGTTAAAGTTAATTTGACATATAAATGAAAGAGATTTACAAAATTTAGACAATATTTCACTATATTTGTATTAGTCTATTAAAGTCGACTTGACTCGACTGATGTAGACTCTTTATTTATGCAAATCGTGCTATTAAATAAAAAAAAACCTTGATATAAACACTATAATATCCAAATTTAACTTATTTTATACGGCGTAGAGTTCCGCCTCTCAACACGAAATGACTACAGAATTCGGCGAAGAGTGGGGAACGGAAGCGTCTTAATGGCAATGAAGTGTCTTAACACTAGGTTTTTAGATTCCTTGTGCAGTGTGCGGGTTAAAGCGTAAAGCTAAAAAAACATTTACTTTTCTTTGAGTTTTTGATTATTAACATTTATTTTAAAGAACAATCATACAATCTATAGTGTTTGAGAAACGAAGGTGTACAACAATATAAACGAGCGCGATGTTTAGACTAATCGTTGCATCCGGCGTGCACTCGATATATTTTTGTAGCCGCCGTCGAACGGAACACCGAATCCCTTAATCCTTGAGGATTTGAAGCGTCTATTTTGGTCTTTTCATAATCCGCGGCTTAAACGTGATCGCATCCACACACTGTCAATAGTTTTGGAAGGCCCAGCTAGAGATCCTGCGGTTCAACTCAGCTTGTAATATTTACACAATGTTCAGGATTCGTGGAATATTTTTCGGTTTCTTCGCTATGTGCGACATTAATGTAGTTCGTGTTAAGCTCTGGGACGTGTTGATACGACAAATTCTTACAATCGTGTTTCTTTGAGTATAAAATAAGTTTACGATGTTATTTCTCTTGGTATCTTAAAGAGAACGCATAATATTTCATTGTTAAAATTTAGTATATGGAAGTTTCTGTTAGTTTCTATAATATTAAATTATAATATCTTTTCACTTCTTAATATATTAAAATTTTATTACTTGATGAATATACAAATTATTACATATAAAAAAGTTACCGAAAATATTTACAAAAGTAATAATATTGGTGTGCTTATAATCTATAGTAGGTATATACATAGGTAAGCGCCCCACTAGATATATTAACTTTTGAATAGCCCTGTTAATTCTTAATTACAACTAAATACTTTACAGATATGTGTAAATCGATATATTCGAGATGAGCTTGGTGTATTTCAAGTGTTAGATATTAATTTCGAGTCGTAACATTCTATACTGAAAGGCAGCGTGTGCTCTTAAAACGTTATATCTTCTTGTTACTAGGGTTGTATTTTAATACTTCAAGTATTTGTTTTATTTTATATAATTAAGTATTTATTTAAGATTGTGTTTAAATAACTGAAACTTATCTTCAAAAACATAACTGACAAATGCTTCGTTGCTTCATAAATTATATATAATGTGCAGATAAGAAAAGAAAATGAAAAAAAAAAAATCTGAAATCGCCATGCCTGTCTATTATACATGCTGTATTTTTGTCTTTTATATTTAACTATCAAATCAAATATAAGACTTAATACTTACCAACATATCCACAACATAGATACGTTCTGATATTTGATATGCTAGTGCGCAGTGACAACCCTGACGGTGGGATTAGCGTGCTCTCGTCTGCGCATCTCTCCAATAAATCTGTGCGCGCGCGCAACGATAAATTGCCCGACATTATTTTTGTTACCCACTCATTAGGGTCATTGCCTGCTTATTGGCTCTTTTGAATATGATATGTTCATACAATGTTTTCTTTACCACATTTGCAAATTGCGTATGTCATCTGGAATCACTTTGTTTTTTGGTGATTTTAATTTTGGTATGTTTTCGGAATGATTTAATTTGGACTGACAAGTCCAATATATTACAATGACATTAAATTTCGATTCTTTTTTATTTTTTAATTTTTGCATATATCAAAGTATTTCTCAAAAAAAAATTAAAATTATGTTTACTACTATATACTACTATTTGATAAATAAGTAACTAAAGAAAAAGTACATGTTGAATTTTGGCAGTTTAAAATAAGCCTTTCATAAGGGTTGTTGGAACTAAGTGCTTATAACATATTTCTTATTATATTTTATCTTACTCCTACAACTCGCTCCTATGGCTACTTTTCTCAAAAAGGAGGAAATTCTACGAGTATATTCGACCATCGAATTCATCGAATCTATTTAAGAATTTCATTATGAAGCATCAAATTTTGTAGGTATGTACGTACTATGTGTTTCATAAACATAAATTTTTATAATTATTAAAAGAAAATAAAAAATAATATTTTAATTACTTTAAAGTAAAGAAAATAACATATGTTAGGTAAATTTTTGAGATGTTAAGAAGTTATTTTAGTAGTCGGGGTCAGCTAAGAAAAAAATAATAATAGACTTACTAAATCCACCGAAGAAAAATAAAAAAAATACAAAAATTGCCAATAATAAATAGATAGGTTATAAAATTAACGAATCCCAGATAGCTTTTGGAAATAAGTGAACAAAAAAAAATTTAACAAAAGCTTTTAACGCTGTCAAAATTCAATTGAATACTTAGTTGTGTATGTAACGTTCAATACATAACTTCATTCCTTGCATCAATATTTCAATATAAAAATAAGTAGTTTTTGCATCGAGATCGATGGGTTAATACTCTGTCACTGAATACGATACGATACGTAGCGAATGAGACACGTCGGGAGTCGTTTCACGGACGATTGGCTTGACGACGAGCCCCATTTGCGTTTTCTCAGAAACCGTAGGGCGTGAGCTTTATTGACGATGAAAAATATCTATTTATTTTTCAAATAAAATTTTATAAATAAATAAAATATGCGTATATTAGGTATACAATATTCTTAATGTAATCGGTTTATTTTAATGATTAGAAATGAGTAACGACTTAAGTAACGACTTATGTAGCATCTAACCTATTGTTTACTTTTCCAATTTATCATGCATAACATTATTAAAATAAATATCAATTTCGAAAAAAGCGTTTAAATCATATAATAAATCAAAACTCTATCATAGGCTGTCCATCTACATATTTGAGTAAGACGCGAAAACATTTTAGCGCTCACAAAAAACTGTAGCTACCCATCCGTCGACAGGGCGGGCGGCACGTAACGTTATTTATTTAACGTGGACCCGCGCCGGTGTTTTGCAATGCTTTTAGTGCATGTCGGCTGTCGTTGCACAAACAGTTTAGCAAAACGGCTTTTTTCTAGCCCTCTACTACTATACAGCCATATCGCGCTCAGCAAACTTTGAACGATTTTTGAAACTATGTTTATTCAGTGAGTTGGATTTGCCGTCACGTTGTTGTTAATTTTAATATACAGGATGCGATTTGCTTCCTAGCTTTTATGGCTGAAACGAAATTGGTTTTTTTTTAGTTATGTTCGTTTTATTTCGTTATAATTATTAGACTGTTCTAAATTATAATTATGTTCCACTGTAAACGCGACTGGTTGTGGGTTCGATCACCACTTGGAAATGAAATATTTGGTTAAATTTATATTTTCATTTCTTCGCTCTGGTTTTGAGGCAAAGCGCGGCGTTGATTTCCGCCGCTCAACATAATAAGGAACGAAGTATCTTAACACTATGGGCGGGATACAGCGTGAAGCGGATTACAATATATATGAACATCTTATAGAACTTGAATTGTATTGACTTAAACCCAGAACATAAGTTATTCGAAAGGGTCGAACACCCAACATTATGTGGAACTATAGTAAATTAATCTTATAATAATAACGTCATGTCTAAATGAAGATCAAGATTTAGCTTCACCGTGTAGTGATATGAAGGGAAATATCATTTCCTACGATAGAACAAGCATATTAAGAACCGTGATCGCAAATTTATTTGCTACTGTGTATTACTGTCACTTAGTTCTCATTGTAAATTGGACTTTATGTAAATTATTTTAAGGTGCTTTATTGTAAATTGTAAACGCGTATTGGTAGTCGTGAGGTAAGCTCCTAGAATACTAGATTTCTAACGGTATCCTCCTTATGTTTTGATGGACTGAATGTTGAGTGTTTTGATCGGTTGGATCTCGTTTGGCTCCCTGCTGGATTTATCGATGAATTTATTTCAATGAACGACGTCAAATTCGATGTTTTATATATTTTGTAATCATATATAATCTCTATTTATTGACGTTTTGCTGTTGCTATGTTTTCTTTGGTAGAAATATATGAGTTGTTGTGATACGTTGTAGGTAGTGAATAGGAATAAGATCGAAAAGCAAAAACTGTAGTTGCCCACAAAAAATATTTAGTAGATAAGCAAGTTACTAATAAATATTATATTTAATTTATAGATTGAAAGACCAACTTAAGATTATATTTAATCATTTTATTGTGATTTGTGGCCCAAATCTATGTGAATAACCGTGTGGTTCTGCTAACTAACCTGGGAAAATATTGGAAAAAAGGTTTGACGGTTACCTCAGACCTGTTTAGATATACACTTATATTTGATTTTAGGCTTTATTATATTTACCAAATCCAAATTTTTAAGTAATATTTAAAATCATCTTATCGGTTGTTAACAAAAGTTATCGTTTGTTTATGTTAAATTGGGAAAGAACTGATAATTAATCTTTATCCTCGCATCGTATAGTAGTCTTATTTTTTTGCATGAATAGAATAATTTAAAATATTTTTTTTATTTTGTAATATTCTGTAATATACAACAAATTACTATATTAAAGTTTAAATTTTAATAAAATAACTAAAAAAATAAAAGACAAGAGCCAAAAACAAGATTAATGATTTTTGCAGTAAAAGGTGATAATAGTTTGTGTATATCGTTTTCCGCTGCCGATCAAGATCTACGGGGTGCATTTAATATAGAAAGGGGCGACACAGTCGTCGTATTCTTTTGAGTAAATATTAAAAGAATATCCTGTTCTAAATGTTGATGCTTATTACAGTTATTATTACAGCAACATAGATTTTCTGTTTTTTTATCTTTAAGCTATATTTACCATTTAGCAGGGTAGGCTTAACTTAGTGTTAAGATAACTAAGACGTAGGAACAGCTTACGCATTGCCCAAATTTCGATACTTTTTTCATCTACAATTTTTTTTTCATTTACATTATTTTTTTTCCCATTTACGAGATAAGTAAATAGACAAAGTGAGGAGGCGACGTTTAATCAGTTTTGTGAGTACCTATTAAGTACTCTACCATGACGTCCAATAGATGTAAGTATCTTAATAACTGTAAACTATAGGTTTTACATAAGCATATCTATTCCCGCTTATTATTTAATAAGCGGTAATAGATATGCTTAATAACTTAATAGACAAGACAAATACTACAATATTATAGACGTATTTAGTTGTACTTTACATGTATAAAAGATACAAAGTAAGATTAAATTAAATTTCAAACAGTGTCAACATTTTCAAAATATGTAATATTGACGAACTACGGAGTAATATGAATAAAATATATTCTAACAACCCTAAAATCCGCACGTGTCAAATCCTGGTTCATATACATTTATTCGGGCCCATGTTTATTTGACTTTCGAATAGTACCCAAAGTAAGTCGAATTACGGAATTACAGTCCCTCTTACTTTAGTAATATGTCCCATAATCCTACACTAAGGAGCCAGAGGCAGCCATTCCAATGGACCGTCATTTGATTGATGATACTAATAAAACTGTGATTCTAGTTTAATTTAAATTTAAGGCAATTTAGCAACCCTGCTCCCGCTGACCGTAAAATAGGTTTATTATTCGAATAGTGCGGTCACACAGTACATTGTGGCGTTTATTATATGAACTAATGTTTGTTGTGATAAAAATTATTGAAATACAATATTCATCATTATTACAGAGTGGATGAATATGCTATTTTTTTATTTTATTAGGCAATTAAGAATTAAAGCAATAAAAGTAAATATGTAATATATTTTTATCTAAATCTTATTTTAATACAATGCCTTATTCATTAATTAGGATGAATTGTAAATATTAAATGAATTTGGTGTTATTTGAGTAACATTTAAATGGTATTAGCTCTAAATTTATTAAATGCATGTACCATAGTATCTGTGGTATATCTTTATATATTTTACGATATGTTAGAGATAGAAAAAAATTATCTTCCTCATTTTATTTGTAACTAGAGCAATTGTATTTTCGGTAAAACATAGTCGCTGTCGGGTTGATGTTGGCCTCGCAACGATGGGCGCATTAATCTTGCCCTACGCGCCCCGCATGATAACTTGATAACACCTTATCTTTAAATGCTTGGTATTTTCTTGCATATTTTTGTCATAATGTGACTAGAACGTGTAAATTATTGTAATGTAGAAAGTACACACGTATCTACGAACAAACTTTTTCTAGGTCTAAACTCTGCTAAATTACAGGTCTTAAAGTCTTATATAGGTTTTGTGTTATACTTCATAAGGTACCTATAGGAATTCATAAATACTAACAAGTTTTACCTAAGCAATAATAGAAAACTTAAGAAAATTTAGAGTCATTAGCTTATTTAATTTTATTAAACTTGTGACATGTGATAAATGAATTAATCGTTTAATAAATTATTTTAGTTTATTAAACGATTAATTCATTTATCACATTTAAAAAGGGTACCGCGAATTCATTACAAGACGCAAACATTAGTATTGATTTAGAAAACATTAAAATTTTCCACCCCTAGCTCCTGACGACGCCGCCTCAACATCCTACAATAATATATTTAAAGGATTAGCCCCCGTCGCAATATCGCGACCCTCCGGTCTCCTACGCCCTGCTGCACTGCCCGCTATTCAAATAATGGAAATTATTTCCACATATGTGCACCTAAATAATATCTCTCTACTGTCATTATTAAGCAGTTACATTCGGGTGGTGTGGAAATATCTTCACCCTTTCAATGATGATTAGATAGGAAATACCTGGAAAATTTGTTGTTTTTTATTTTACAAAAATATACAAAAAATTTAGAAAGATGAATAGGATGTTACCTGTGTGGTAAAAACATGCGTCCACATGAATTTGTAAAATTTATGTTTCAAAAAATAAACGCTCTTATATGGGGTGGAAACGACCGTTTATGTTCACTTAACCGAGGAAAGAGGGTATTATTTACCGTTTCGGCTGGGTGAACACGCCACAGTGAGTGAGACAAATACCGCTGCCGGCACAATATTTATTACAGTCGCTACGTGGATTGCGCAATTTATCGTGGAGGTGTCGTCGGCGATCGATCGCGCGCTGACGGACGCGGCCATACATCAGCGCGCGCGTTATCTGTGCTCACGCGACTTATCGCGCGTCACTCCGCCTCCGCCCGGCCGAGCTGGGGCTGCGCTAAACAACAACATCGATTCAGCTAAGGCTCTGAGGCTCGTGTCCATACATTTATCGCGGCCGAGCGGGCCCTGGCGAGCGCCTGCGGAGGCGTCCCGTCCAATCGCGATGCTCGTTTATCTTCATTTCGCGACCGCAATTAGACGGGTCGTTGGCTGCGGCCGGGCGGGGTCCTCGCCTCCGACGCTACTACGTGGCTCGAATACGCCGATGCGCCGCGTCCTTCTGTCAACTTTGTAATGAGTAAAGTTAATGACACCCCACGCAACTCAGCCCGTGATCAGATTCAGAATATCGTCAAAAGTTTTCTCCCAATTTTGTTTACTATTAAATTTAGACACAGCTCAGGTTCCTAATATTATGAATTTGTTACAGGTGTGGTTCAAAAATCGGAGAGCGAAATGGCGGAAACGAGAGAGAAACGCAATGAACGCGGCCGCAGCCGCAGCAGTTGACTTCAAAAATGGATTCAGCACACAATTCAACGGTTTGATGCAACCCTTCCCTGACACCGATGCGATATACTCATCTTATCCTTATAACAACTGGGCTGCGAAAGTGCCTAGTCCGTTAGGCACAAAGAGCTTTCCTTGGCCCGTGAACCCTCTCGGATCAGTGGTGCCCGCGAGTCATCACCAAGGCTCTGTGAACTGCTTCAACACTGCAACGTCGATGGGCGGCGTCGGCGGCGGCGGTATGGGAGGAGTGGGGGGCTCAGGTAGTGTGGGCGGCAGCGTGGCGCCTTGTCCGTACACAGCTCCACCGAACCCTTACAGCATGTATCGCGCCGAGCCCTGTCCGGCGATGTCATCTTCGATCGCTTCGTTACGATTGAAGGCGAAGCAGCACTCGTCTAGTTTTAGCAGCGGCTACGGCACGGTGTCGCCGGTGTCGCGGGCGGGCTCGGCGCCGCTGTCGGCGTGTCAGTATGCGGCGGGCGGAGTGGTGGACCGCGTGCTCTGAGACGAGGCCCGCGGCGAGGAGGCTCGCTCGCCCGCTCTGCTCGCCGTTGCACGCGCCTCCTAGCCGCCGACGCGCGCGACCTCTTCCGCGCACGGCCTCTATCGTCACCTCTGGGAATGGTTTGACTGAGCACACTTAATAATTGTCGTCATACACGCACCGTTGTATTCATAAATCTTCTAAATTGTGATTTTATTAAAATATACATATTACAAATACATTTCTGCAGCTTTTTATATCGAATTTTGTAACATACACGTCTAAAAATCTATTATATTTTAATGTTTTGTAAATGCCATTATTCCATATTTATAATGACGAGAGGCGTTTATGAATACGGGTGTGTTCTTCTTTTGTAATCCCATGAGGATGGATATATGAAACTATGAAACTTCAGGCAATAAAGTTAACGATTTATGTAAATATGTAGCTATGTACGTACGTATACCAAAGCGATGTGTGCAATTTTTACAAGCTTAATTGTATTGTAGATTATTAATTATAGTGTACTTTTGATTGTGTACCTTAAATCTTTGTAAATATAAATTAGGTTATTTATTTCTACTTTCAACTAATTATACTTTAAAGCATTTAACTTTAGACTATAATAAGATTTTATTATTTAAATGTCGAATTAAAAATGGTAAATTTTCTTGGACATGATAAACCCCTTGTTATTTTAATGCATTTAAAATATTTTATAAAGCGCAACCTCGTAAATCATTTTATATTTAAGAAAATATTGACATATTTTGAAAACTAAGAATTTGCCTAAAGTAGCACAAAGTAAAATATTTGAAAATATATTGTAAATGATTAATTAGAGATTATTAAAGTAACAACTTGTAAATAATTGCTATACCTACATAACTACCAAAGTTTTAGTACAATGTAATTGTTTTACATTTTAAAAGAAAAAACGAATTGAGAGCGTAAATGTCACCTTCCACTGTCATATGAATTAATTTATTAAAAAAAAAAAAAATGGATTTTCGAAAAACTCAAGTACTTTTTTACTAGATTTATTTAAGATTTTTGGTATTTTTTATGTCAGAATATTCTGATGGAAACAGTGGAAGGTATACGCAGAAATTTATAAAAAAAGCAATCGTTTCAATGAGATTAATGTAACCGAGATCTCATTACTAATACAAGTACTTAATATTTATTATCTTCCAATTAAAATGTAAATAATTATATTATAGTGGTTGAATGATCGTTAGGAAGGAAATATCGACTGACGGCGTCGAAAGGCAATATGCAGTGTAACATTACTTCGTCTACTTGTTAATATTACCAATGTTAATTCAAATATGTATAAGTTAATAATTTTTTTTATGAAAAATATTTTATGTTATTACATTTTTAACTGCTGCCTACGACTAGATGGCCAGTCTTAAAGTTACACGTTAGAGCTACTTCCGTGTGCCTATTGTAATATTATGAACAGAGAAAAATAATGTAAATATATAATTCGAAGTGTAATAATGAACAAATTGAGGTTTTCATTTCATACATATCAAACGAAACACGCATGATCAATTGTTTCTTGGTTAATTTGTAAATGTATCAAAGGGATAAGTGATTGTTTTATAATTTAAAAACCTCTAGTCATAATAAAAAAAAATCACTGAGTATTTGGTCGTTTTATTTGTAACCTTAAATATACCTAACAATTTTCCAAATTGAAAATTTAAAAAACCTTAGACACAAAAAGCTCTGAAAAGTTAATTTCAAATTCTATCTATATTCTATTCGTTCATTAAAATGAGCCCAAAATGACACTTCTGCCGTTAACTGGTGTAAGAATAAAATACCCAAATCTTAAAGATTCAAGATGATACTGCAGTATCAGGTCAACGAAACGAAATTTGGAATCGATCAGACCAGTGGAAGTTGTTTATGTCCTTTCATCGAATAGAAAAGAGCTGATGATCCTTAAACGGCTGAACATATTTTATTGATTCGTGGCTGAGACCACTCTGGATTACGACACTTTTCAAGTAAAAACGAGATCATAGGTTGATCCGTTTGGGAGCTACGATGCCACAGACATACATACATACATATGCAGGATTAAATATTATTTTCTTTGCAATATAGAAAAGTATGTTAAATATTAATTCGTTTTTTTTAAAATCAAATACTACGTGCATACAACTAATTAAATATTAAAAAAATTATAGGTAGCTAAAAATTTTTATTAACTTCAATAGTATAATAATTATAGAATATAGTCGTAAACATAAAATTTCACTTAAAAACATATTAATATTTTAAAATGTGTTATGTAAATATGTCTCAAAATGGTAATAATATTATGAGATAGAAATTGTACTCGCATATATCAACCGTTTTCAATACAAGAAGTATTTTCATAATAACATCGCCTTGAACGCTTGCACCGAAAGATGTGTATTAAATAGAATTTGATATAAATTTCACGTTAGGGTAAGCTATTTTATAGAGGGCTGCAAGCTGCCAACGAAAGATAGATCGTGTTGTAGCCAAGCATACTACAATAAGTATCTAAAACAAATTTAAATAGAAAACTGCTATATACTACAAATTATGTAAAAGAGTAATATTATAGAGGCCAGTCGTGGCGCAGCGGCACAAAGTGTGACTGTAAAACTGACTGGTTGTGAGTTCGATCCCCACTGGAGGAGATGAAATATTCACTTAAATTTATATTTCCATTTCTTCGCTCTGGTGTCGAAAGCGCGGCGTTGATTTCTGCCACTCAACACGCAATGCCTCCAGAATTCGGCAGAAAGTGGGGAACGGAGTGTCTTAACACTAGGTTTCCTCTGTCTACACTGCTGGGTGTGAGATACGCGTGAAGTAATATTATATGAAGCGCGCAATCGATGTAGGTGATACGTACACCGATTGCGTGCTTCAATTTTCTTATTTTTCCTTAACTTAGCAAACATTTTCTAAGTTCACCTCAATGACGCCCTGATGACATTGATCTTTTAGACTAAATAATTTAGTATACATGCATACTTTTCAACAATAACATAATTGTGTTTTGTTTTGCATTTTGTCATGCTATTTTATAAAGAAATTAACAAGTTCTAAGCTCACGAAAAGTATGAGAGTATGTTTTAAGGGGTTTTGTATCTACCTTAAAAAGTAAATTGTAAAATCACTTTTTTGTCCATCTGCCAAGATCATTTGTCTCGACATTGCGTCTCTAGCTGAAATTAATATCAAATATTCAGGTCATAATCACAACCTATAGGGTACATCCCGTGGTCCAGCATTTATGGAATTTGGTACGAAGTGAGAATTTACAATACAAATAAAGGAAATAATTCAAAAAAATTTTTGTTATATATGTCATAGAAAAATATAATTATAAATTTATATTTGTAGTTAATTTCATACAAAATGAATGCATATGCCATTTTTATAAGACACACTTTCCGTTGACATACAATCATAAGGAACCTAGTGTTAAGACACTCCGTTCCCCATTTTCCGCCGAGTCCTGAAGGCATTGCGTGTTGAGTGGCGAAACCATATTCAAAATATATTTCTCACCAAATTTAGATGTCCCATTTTTTGTAAACATTTTATTTATTTATTTCAATATTATATATTCATTTATATCAAGTAACATAATTATGACTCATTTTGTTAGTAATAATAATAAAACTTGTTTAAAAAAATATGTCTTCTAATAAAGTATACATTTTGAAGTACTTATGTAAATTTTACGGAAGAAGTTACATAAACATTTGTTCCTGGCTTCATGACTCAATTCCAATACGTGATTAAATTTATCAATAGTAAAAAAATATATTTTTTAAAACGGGTATATTTAATTTAAAGGGATGCTCATAAGGAATATAATGTTAGTTCTGATTATATAAAAACTGACCGGGTTGGTCAAGGGTGAGTCGGCCTCACCGTCGTAGATTTTTGTATCAATTTTAGGATGTAGGTCATCGGGAAGTTTAACTTATAAACTTAACTTTGCCGGGGTACGCACTAATTTTTTATGAAATTAATCATAATTATACGTTTGTAATAGTTCTTATATATTATTTAATTTTCATTTCTTGCCTCATTTCATAATTTTTAGTTAACAAGAAATACACACAAATGAGGCCGGTCGTGGCGCAGCGGCACGAGGTGCGACTGCAAAACCGACTGGTTGTGGGTTCGATCCCCACTCGAGGAGATGAAATATTTACTTAAATTTATATTTCCATTTCTTCGCTCTGGTGTCGAGGTTAAGCGCGGCGTTGAGTTCTGCCACTCAACACGCAATGCCTCCAGAATTCGGCAGAAAGTGGGGAACGGAGTGTCTTAACACTAGGTACCCTCTGCCTACCCTGCTGTGTGCGGGATACAGCGTGAAGCTAAAAAAAAAAAAAAGAAATACCCTACAGGTTTTGATTACTTGGTAGAGTTGACAAAATTGAATGTGCGAGCGAATTGAGTTTACGACTTTGTATGAAATTAACTATATATGTAAGTTTGTAATGTTTTCTTAGAATTATTAAGCTGAATAAGTAATGATTTTGGAGCTAGCAAGTCCTTAATTTTTGCTCGTTTCGAGTCATAGCATTAGTAGGTACTTGAACCAGAAAACAACAAGAACCTGATGTGAGAAAAGTAAGTATATATATATATTTTTAGCTTTACTTATATCCTGCACATAGCAGAGCAGGCAGGGGGAACCTGCGAACCTAGAGTTAAGACACTCTGTTATTATTAAGCCGCGAATAGCCTTTTTATGCTTATATATATATCTTTAAAAATCGGTCGTGGCTTAGGAACACTAAGTGTGACTGTAAATGCGACAGGTTGTGGGTTCGATTCCCACTCGTGGAAATAAAATATTTAATATTTTCTCCAAAATTCGGCGAACAATGGAAAACGACGTGTCTTAACACTAGGTTCCTTCTGCCTACCTTGCTGTGCGGGATATAGCATGAAGCTGATTTATTTTATTTTATATATCTTTAAGCACCTCCCTCGAATTAAATTCGACTTTAACTAACATTTTAAACCAGTTTAAGGATTAAGGATTGCCTAAACCTGTCATGTCAGCCAATGGCAGGAAATCGAACCCACATACGTCACACGGTTGTGCCCCTGCGCCGCGACAGCCTCAATATTTTTCTATAATGTAGCAAAATTCACAGAGAGAGAGGGCAGTCGTGGCGCAGCGGCACGAGGTGTGACTGTAAAACCGACTGGTTGTGGGTTCGATCTCCACTCGAGGAGATGAAATATTTACTTAAATTTGTATTTCCATTTCTTCGCTCTGGTGTCGAGGACAAGCGCGGCGTTGAGTTCTGCCACTCAACACGCAATGCCTCCAGAATTCGGCAGAAAGTGGGGAACGATGTGTCTTAATACTAGGTTCCCTCTGCCTACCCTGCAGTGTGCGGGATACAGCGTGAAGCTAATTTAACTTATTTTTTATTTTAACAAAATTGTACTTGAATTAATATAATTTTATAAATGATTGTAATAAAGTACACTATTCTATTATAAAGCACAAGAAGAAAATTAAATTAAGCAGAAAATTCAATTAATACTACAATAAAAAAGTTGAAGAAATTAACTTCTCAACTTTTTTTATCAGGTTTTATAAATTATACAAAAGGAATTTATTCAATATTGAACATAAAGAAATTTTGGTAAAGCCGATCCAGTTGAAACACTTGTGTAAAACCTCCAAATCCTTTGAAAATTCCAACGTGAAAATTGGGGTCAAAGTTCGACGTGCCTTTAAATTGCGACCAATTGATTCACGAAATTCGGTGACATTAAGCGGAAAGTATACAATAATCCAGTAAATGATTATCAGAACAGCGACGCGGGCGAGCACACAGTTTCCAGGTGCTCCAATCCGAGCGCTTTAAGGATTTAGCCGAGGATTTGCTTTCAATATTAGCCGCCGGCCGCCGAGGGCAGGCCCATTCCGTTCCGCTTCCACCTTTTTTATTATTTTGTCGCATCGTTTTGGCTCCAAATGGAATCATTCCGCCATCTACATTTTTATTTTTCAATTGCCCCCCGATTAGTGGGATTAGTCGGTATCGCTTTTCGATTCTTTGCTCTTTTTGGTGGCAGCTTTCGCGGACTAGCGCCCGACCGCTCTAATGACTTTCCAGGGCACGAGATAGAGTCGTACGAGACTGAGCTGGCGGCGAGGACTCGATGGATCGTTTCCACTATCAAAAAGTAATTATTAAGAGTTTTATCATTTACGCCGCTATAATTAGACAGCGCCATAGTATTTGCTCTTGGTTTCGTGTATACTTACATAAGCACGTGTGTTCGGTGGCCGACCGCAGTTCGTGCGCGTCACATTTTATCTTTATGGTGGCAAACATTAATGTTGTTTTTTATTTTATCAAGGATTGCCTTAGTCACTGAGGTCTAGGGTCTACATGCGAGAGCGTACGTGATATCATATCATCCCCGCGTTATATGATATTTGTTCTCAAACAACATATTGTATAGGTACACAAGTCACGTATAGCTTTATGCATTTTAAATAATTACACATTTTCTCGTCAATACTGTATAAGGATTTAGTTGTTCTTAGGTGACTCGTACGGTCGTTTGCCTTGGCTTTTCCATAAAAAAGGAAATGGAAATTGTTTTAAGCTATAAGAGCGATATAGATAACTATATATAGTACATCTTTAGTTAGATGATTTGTTGCTAAAATAATTATTTTGGTAAAAATAAAAAAATGTTTTAAATAAATTTAGGATGCAGTAGTAGACTCCGTCAATCCGTGACCACGGACTACTGCAAAGTGTTCGAAACGTCGGGTTTCCAATAATGAATAATCCTAAATATACGCGATTAGTCCGGTTAAAATAACGGTTTCATTTAAAATGTGTGTAATAATTGTGAAAATCAAAGAATTTATAGTAAAGAAAATGTGTTCCTTAAAATACATGAAATAAAAAAATATTTTATATACTTCCTAAACGACCGTTGCTATACCTTTAATAACAGGCACATCTATGTTATTCATATAGTTTCAGTATTATAGATCTGTGAACGCTGAAGATAAAGTATCTACTTATACCATTTATCCATTACCATTTATGTTTCAGCATGT